>RJWT010015482.1:0-20407 GCA_004365215.1 Cuniculus paca | reverse complement strand
GGTGTTGGCCTGATAAATGTAGAAGATCGCTCAGGAATTCTTACTCTTGATAAAGGTAACATTGTTAACTGTCTTGGTTACTTAAAATACCATACCTGATGCCCAACATGAAGGAAGGAAAAGTTTATTTCTTACAGTTTTAGAGGTTTCAGTCCATACTCAGCTGACTCCAATGTAGGGTGGCGTGGCTGAGGGGGCAGCCGTTCATGGCAGCCCACAAAGGATAAGAGGAAAAAGGCAGAGAGGAAGAGGGCCGAAACACACCTTCTTCCCTCTCATATAGTGTGCTGGCTCACCCTTGGGCAGGTGCAGTAAATACCACTAATCCCAGCACTAGACAAAGAATTAATCACAGAGCTAGAGTTAGCCCCTCCATAACTGCATAAGACTTGGGAGGCCACCTAGACACAAACCATAACAGTTAACTGTCTGTATACTTGGAATTGTTGCTTTATTAGTGAAATCTGTTTTGTTTGCTTTTCTTAGCGGATGCTCAAGTTGGTTCATCTCTCATTATCGAGCGCTATAGATAGTTTTCGCTGCTGTAGTTACTCAGAGGCAATTACAGAACAGCAGTTCTCAACCCTTGCTGCACATAGGATCCCCTGTCAAGCTTTTATGAAATACAGAGTCCAGAGATGGCTCTCAAACATTGATAGTTTTCCACATTTCCCAGGAATTGCAGCTGTACAGCCAGGTCGATTGTACAGCACCTCCACTCTGAGTTCAGCTTTTATGTTGGTGACCCTTTGTCCTCACGTGCTACATTGTGTTCATGTTGAGCTTAAGTTAGGCTGAAGATGCACAGAGTCAATTCAGTGAACATTCTCTTGTATGTACTGCAATGCTAATGTGTTAGCTGTAGAAATGGGCCGGTTATGGATCGTGACAGTGGCAAGACAAGAATTGGGAGGGAAGGCTGTAGAAGAAAAGTGGTTTTGAAGTTGGCCAGGTTGAATTTTTTAAAATGTTAATTATCATTTGAGCGCCTGAAATTATATAATCTTGTTGCAGATTATAACAACATAGGAAAGTTCTTAAATAGAATTCTGGGCATGGAAGTGCATCAACAGAATGCGTTGTTTCAGTATTTTGCGGACACACTTACTGCAGTTGTTCAGAATGCCAAAAAAAATGGGCGATACGACATGGGAATCCTAGGTAAGTGGGAAAACGTGAAGCTGTCGTGTGTGTCTCTGATAGACATGTCCTTTTTATATCTTGTTGCTTTTCCTTTTTCAAGATCTGGGTTCCGGAGACGAAAAGGTGAGGAAAAGTGACGTGAAGAAGTTTTTGACTCCAGGGTACTCAACGTCCGGCCATGTAGAGTTATACACGGTGAGTGTGGGATGTGGTCCCGCTTGAGAGAGTCCTGTGATGGGCGTTTGCAGCTGGAGTCTGACTTTCGCATCTTGTGATTTCTTTCACAGATTAGTGTAGAGAGGGGAATGTCCTGGGAGGAAGCAACCAAGATCTGGGCTGAGCTGACAGGACCAGATGATGGCTTCTACTTGTCATTGCAAGTACGACTTCCCTTAAATGTCAGTCATTTAGATCGATAGTGGTTTTCACTGTCAGCACTTGCATCTTCCCTTCCCTTTGTACCAGAATGTCTAGTTGTGTTTGGTTTTCTCTATTGTGATAATTTATTCTCATGATTGTGTGACCATGTACATGCATTTCCACTTAATCTATTTTGAGAGATATTAAGAGTCCTTTTTTTCAATTTTTTTTTTTTTTTTTCCTTTTCAAGACAGGGCTTCACTGTGTCGTTCAGGCTGGCCTTGAGTTCACTTTGTAGCCCAAGCTGGGCTCGAACTCACAGTGATCCTCTTGCCTCAGCCTCCCAAGTGTGGGGATTACAGGTGTGTGCCACCATACCTGGCTGTGATCTTGGTTTTTAAGACAGGGCCTTGCTATGTAGATGAGGCTGGATTTGAGCTCACTGCGTGGCTGGGGCTCTCCTCACTTGTGGCGATCTTCCTACCTCTGCTTCCCGAGCGGTGTGATGACAGGCATGCACACCCAGATCCGGCTTCAGTAATCAGTACAGCTATTTTTGGTTGTGATGTATTTGTGGACAGGCCCAAGAGGAAATGTGTGTATGTTATATACTTGTACATATAAACAGTACATGTAAATATACACGTTCATATGTGGTACAGGTTTTGAGTTCATTCATGTTCACTTACACTATTTAAATTCAATACTACGGAATTTTTATACTTCTTTGTAAGATTCTTATTTTCCAAGATGAAAGTAACCTGTTTTTGCATATACTTCATTCTAAAAAGTAGTTTTGGTTTTGTGTTGTCAGAACATACAGCAATTATAAGGTGTACCCTTCCTTCCAGTCCTTATTTTGTCCACTTTGTGGGGCAGTGCTTACCTCGCCTAACCTTCACCTTACTGTTTGTCTGTCTTCGTATCATTCTGTAGTAGACTCTGCCGCAAGAGCTTATGGGAACACTGCCTGAGTGCTGCCTGCTGATGAGTTGGTGCTTCTTACATACTTGTTGCTGAGGGTTAGGCTCCTGAGCATGTAATAGGCGGTTTCAAAACATTGTTTCAGGTCATTTTTTATTCACAGAACTTCTTGTTTGGTCATACTAGGGGTGAAACTCGGGGGCTTTTGAACATTAGGCAAGCAGTCTGTATCCCCAGACTCCTTTCAAAACTTTGAGACAGGTTCTTGCTTGCTGTGTTGCCTAAGCTGACCCTAAACATGAAATCCTCCTGCTTCAGCCTCCCAAGTAGCTGGGACTGCAGGTGACTGCCACCACCTTTAGTTATTTTTAGGGGTACAATTCACTGGGTGCCATGGTACACAGCCAGAATCCTAGCTGCTTGAGAGGCTGAAGCAGGATGATCACCGAGCTTGAGGCCAGCCTGGACAGCTTAGTGAGAGTCTTTGTCTCAGATAAAGGACTGGTGATGTAGCACAGGACAGCATTTGTCTAGCACTGATTCGGTGCCGTTCACTGAGATGAGTCACATTCACAGTGTTCTCCGTCATCGCTGCTTCCTGTTTTCAGCACTGTCACCTACAGGGCAAGGTGGATAGTGACTGTTACAGGGTTTATAGACTGTCTGTAGACTGTGTTGTCCTTTGGGCTGTTTTTCTCCCTTTTTTCCTTAGTCTCCCCTCCTCCCTTTCCCAACCTTCCATTTTTTTTAACCCCCTTCCTTCTTTAGAGTTTTTTGTTTGTTTGGTTGTGTGGATCAGGCTGACCATGAACTCATTCCATAATAGCCCAGGCCGTCCTCGAATTTCAAACTTGCAGAATTTGCAGTGATCCTTCTGCCTCAGCCTCCTGAGTGCTGGAATTGTAGGCGTGTGCCACCTTACTTGGCGTGAAACTGCTTCCATTTAAGAGCCTCGGTAGAGTTGGTCCCCAGGCCTAGTTCTCTGAAGCGTTGAAACCATGTAATTCCTAACTGGGTTGTAGTTTTTGATTTTGAATTTTTCTTTCCCTCTAGTCCTCTTCCTCCCCCTCCTCTAGTTACCTGTTTTATTCAGCTTTTCTCATAGATGCTGTTTTGATTGTTCTACATTGGATTTTGGTGGTTATTGGTTAGAAATCATTGTCAGAATGCAGCTGTTGGTGGGTTACGATCAGGGCCCTGCTTTCCCACTTCCCGTGAGTGGGAGGCTGTGGGCACACTGGGCTGTTGTTCCCTGCGTGGCCTCAGTGTGTGGGGGCAGGAGCCGTGGCTGGAGGGGGCATCATTCCAGGAGTGACTGGTGCCCCCGCAGTAAGCCCTCCCGGTCTGCTGTGTCCGACGCATGCAGCCCTTAGGGAAGCAGTTGCACCCTCACTTGAGTTTCTGTTAGTTGTGTGGAATTATCTGACCGAACTCCCTTGATGCTGTCAGGGTACTGCATTCTGTGTACCCTTAGTACTGTCCTCTTGGTGCATGATAGGAAGTTTCCTTGTCAACTAATTAAAAATTTAAAGTACACTTTTTCTGTTCACATTTTGTTTGATGGCTCGATAATGGTTCTTATCATTTGAACAGGCAAGAAAACAAAGGATCTTAATATCCATGAAGAGAAAATTTAAATGTACTTCTGTCATCATAAACATTCTTACTGATCCCAGGGTCTCACACACGCTTTTTACGTCTGAGCCACACGCCCCTGCCTTCTTAAATTCTGAGACAGGATTTTGCTGAGGTGGCCAGACATGCCTCAAACTTGCAGTCCCTCTGCCTCAGCCTTCCAGGTAGCTGTGATTGTAAGCATGGGCCACTGCACCCAACAAAATTATCTTAAAATAAAAAGCTAATGGCCAAGCATGGTGGTGCATGTCTGCAACCCCAGCTACTTGTGGAAGGCTGACACAGAAGGGCCATGAATTTGAGGCCAGCCTGTGTAGCTTAGTGAGACCCTGAGTCAGAATAAAAAATTTTAAAAAGGCTGGGAATGCCGCTTAGGGTAAAGGCCCTGGCTTTAATCTCCAGTTCCACTGAAAGAAAGAATAAAAGTGAATAAATAACTCAGTACACAGTGCTCTGTTGTATAGGAGAGGTGAGGAAACACCTGTACAGTGGGACCTCAGTTCATGAAGGCTTTGGTTTGCAAACAGTTTGATTCACAGACAGAGGTGTTTGCCAGAATTTTGTTTCTGTTTACAAACTGCATTGGATGACAAACATGACCATGGCCATCTTTCCTACACAAACAGTGACCATCTTTTCCAGAGTCATAGAACAAGTTCAGATTGTGAACCAAGGCACCAGTGTATCTTGAAACTTTCCTTCCAGTTATCTTCTAGAGACCAGGTGCACTGTTGGTTTGTGTGTGTGTGTGTGTGTGTGTATGTGTTTGAGATAGCATCTCACTGTGGAGTTCAGGCTGGTCTTGAACTCACTTTGGAAGCCCAGGCTGGCCTCAGACTCACAGCATTCCTCCTACCTCAGCCTCCAAAGTGCTGGGATTGCAGGCATGTGCCACCACACTCAGCGGTTTGGTTTGTACCTGTAGTTTCACTTGTCGACGTAGCAAGATCCCATCTCATCAAAAAACAAAACAAGCTGGGTATGGTGGTGCATGCCTGTCATCCCAGCACTGTTAAGAGGCTGAAGCAGGAGTGTTGCAAGTTCACGGCCAACCTGGGCAACTTAGAGAACCTGTCTCAAAATGCAGAATGATTACAGTTTTATAAATAATTGAGACAGAGTTGAGAGCAGTAGCTCAGTAGAGAAAGCTCTGAGTTCATTTTTCAGCACTTAGGGGCAAATGTCTGCATATCCATGCCTGCGTTCCATCTCTTTAATGCTTCCGCTGCTGCACACTCATTTTTGGGTGATTTGTCGAGCATTTGCTTTCATGCTGTCTAGGCGTTATCCTCGTTTCATCCTTACAGTTACACAGGCAAAGATGAGACAGTAGGAGAGGCAGAAGGAGAGGTCCAGGACCACCTAGGTGGCATCTCAGAAGGGGCTAAATTTTACTGTTCCTTGAAGGAAAATAACTTTTTCTAAAATTTTATTATGAGCAATTAAGAGAATTAAGCAGAGGCCTAATTCCTGCTACTTAGATTCTGAATATTAACATTTTGTAACACTTTGATTTTTCTGCCTATTTGAGGCTGCCTGACTGTGATTCCATGTACAGCGAACAGAAGGTAAAAGTTTTGTAAAGAATACTGTGACCCTCAACCTATATCATTAACTAGAGTTAAATAGCTGATTCCTGGGCGGGAACCTTGTTACAGCGTGAGCAAGCAGTTGTGGTGTTCCTTTGTCAAAGTTACATATTCATGTGCTTACTGATTTGATGTTATAGTTATTTTAATGGCTATATTTGCTCATGTGATGCTACACAAACATGTTTTAAAGTGTGCAATGCCAGATCATTATATTTTACTATTTTTTTCTCTGCAGATAAGAAACAACAAGAAAACCGCCATCTTAGTTAAGGAAGTAAACCCTAAAAAGAAACTTTTCTTAGTTTATCGACCAAATACTGGGAAGCAGCTCAAATTAGAAATTTATGCTGATCTCAAAAAGAAGTATAAGAAGGTATTTTTGTTTTTATTTATTTGTTTTTTTGAGACAGAGTCTTGCTGTGTAGTTCAGCCTGGCTTTGAACTCACTGTGTAGCTCAGTCTGGCCTCAAACTCGCAGTTCCTCCTGCCTTAGCCTCCCGAGTGCTAGGATTACAGGCGTGTGACACCAGTCCCAGCCAAGAAGATTGTAATTCTGGTACTGGGAATTGAACTTGCCAGGCAGGTGCTTGAGCCACTAAGCTAAGTCCTCAGCAAGAAGGTATATTAATTGTACATTACACTGCCTATAAATAGTAGTTTTATGATACTGAAACAGCCTGG
The DNA here is from genome assembly GCA_004365215.1 of Cuniculus paca. Taxonomy (NCBI): domain Eukaryota; kingdom Metazoa; phylum Chordata; class Mammalia; order Rodentia; family Cuniculidae; genus Cuniculus; species Cuniculus paca. The sequence continues at coordinate 14,072 of RJWT010015482.1, read as the reverse complement.
AACAGTAACATGTATCTGTATTCCCAGCTACTGGGGAGGCTGAGACAGTTGGAGCCCATCCTAGTCAACTAAATGAGGCAGTGTCTCAAGATTAGAAAATGAGAAGGACCGAAGATGTAGCTTGGCAGTAGAACATTTGATGAGCACGCGTAAGGCCATGGCTTCAGTCCCCAGCACAGCCAGAATGCGTGTGTGTGGTATGATCAGAAAACTGATGCGTGCTGAAATTTTTAAAAATTCATAAATGAAAAATTGCCATGAATTCCCTTCCATATACTCCCACTTTGAGCACACTTACCCTATTGTTTTGGCAATGTGTCTTTTACTATAAAAAGTTTTTATTAAACTCAGACATTCAGTGCCTCTTGTGATTACTTCTTGTATATAGAAATCATGTCAAGGTTGGTTGTATCTAGATATGAAATTATTGTGTCAATTTTATTTGGTTACTGTTTAAAAAGTAATTTTCAGAATAATATCAAGCTTTGTCCTACTGATATCCTAGTCTGTTATCAACCTTTAAGAAACTAGTAAGGTGATGATTTGAAACAGTGTATGTTGTCAATAACAGTCACTTTTCAGTGCTGACTGCAACAGTTAGAACTTCTAAATAAAGGGAAGATGTGTGAGACTGAAATTCCTTCCCACTTTGGAGTTTTATTGTGTACATACTATAATGTTTGTATCTTCCAGTGATTTCTAGAAAATATTAAGTAGTTTTCCAAATATTACCTGTAGTTTTTATTCTAATTCCTTACTTTTCCTAGCTATTCTCATTTGAAAACAGTTACAGTTCACCAAGCCATTTGAAGAACTCAGTACATCGGAGGAAACATAGCAGAACTTTTTGAATGGCGTTTAAGTTGAGCTGGGTGCAAGAGCTGGGTTTTCTGAGTAGGGATGGTTCTAAGTTGGCTGTCTCTGGACTTGTTTATTTAAAGCGGCCATTGCCTCATGGAAATGCTGTTTTATTTCCACAGGTAGTCTCGGATGATGCCCTGGTGCACTGGTTAGACCAGTATAATTCATCTGCGGATACTTGCACTCATGCTTATTGGTTAGTATGTTCATGTGTCTCGCCTTACTTTCCCGAGTGCAGTCAGGGCTTGAACGCCCCTTCCCTCTTTGCTGACAGGTCCTTGTGAGGGAATAAACCAGCTGGCTGCAGGCCGCGCGCTTCCCTGCGCAGGGCGGGCGTGCTTTGGTGGAGCGGTACTGCTCAGGCCCTGCTGCTCGTGGCCGATGCTTTTGATGCTTTGTCCCTTAGCTGTCATTCTTGGTGCTGAGTTGCTTTTCCTGTCTCTTCCTCTTCTCGTTCTTTCTTTGTCTCATCCTTCCTGTTTTGGTGAGTCTTGCTGTTGTCCCAAATCTTTGGACCTTTTAAGACATTAGGAGACTGAATGGCTGCACAGCACAAGAAAACTTGATGTCCTTCTGTCCTGTTGTGAGGCCATTGTGATCCCAGCTGCCCCTCTGGTGTATCTGAAGACCTTGTGCAGGCTTTGGAGTACTCTGCAGAGTTTCACTCATCGAATAGTTAATGGTCTGGCATTGTCTGAGCCACTGTGTAAAAAAGAACAATGAATTTTAGCTCAGATTGTTGACTCATACAGATAACTACCTTTTCTTTGATGTGAACAATACTTTTGTTTTCATTTTGAATGCAGATTAGCGCTATTGAAAACTGAAATGTGCCTATAATCCCAGCACTTGGGAGGCTGAGGCAGGAGGATCGCTGAGTTTAATGCCAGGCTGGACTACATAGTTCAAGGCTAGCCTGAACTACACAGTGAGACCTTCTCTCAAAAGACAAAAGGATTTTAAAATTTAGAAGAAGTCTAGCTAAGTGTGGTGGCCCATGCCTACTGTAATCTCAGCCCTTGGGAGGCCAAGGCAGGAGGATCACTATGAGTTCAAAGGCCAGTCTGGGCTATAAAATTACGTTCAAGGCCAGCCTGAACTGCATAATGAAAGCCTGTCTCAAAAAGGCAAAAAATAAAAAACTTAGACGACTTCAAGATAAAACATTTCAAAACGTCCTAACATTTGCTTTGTGTCACAGCGTAAAGCGAGCCTGCGTGTGGGCAGTCAGCACTACATATGTTCCTTTTGGTTCGGTGCTGCCCGGAAAGAGAACTCTGCTGGTGAATGATGAAATTGCTGTGACCACAAAATGCTAGTGTTTTTTTTTTTTCTTTTTTTCTTTTTGGTTCTCCTTAAGCCTACCTATGGTTTTTCTCTCTCGTTTGGTCACTGAGGTCTTTCCCACTAATCTGATTTAGAACAGTGTTATCGGCAGTTCAGTAGTACAGGAGTAACTGGCAGGTTGATTTAAGAGGCTGGCATTACTAGAGTAAATCATGAATACTAAAGTGGCTAGATTGTCCATTTGAAATTGTATAGACCTTGGAAACCATTTATGGAGGTACATGTGTGCTTGTAAACTTGAGGGTTTTGTCCTCCCATCTTTCCTAGGCGTGGCAATTGCAAAAAGGCAAGCTTGGGATTAGTCTGTGAAATAGGCCTTCGCTGCCGCACATATTACGTCTTATGTGGCTCAGTCCTGAGTGTGTGGACAAAAGTGGAAGGTGTCCTTGCATCTGTCAGTGGCACGAATGTGAAAATGCAGATAGTTCGGCTAAGGACAGAAGATGGACAACGCATTGTAGGTGAGTCTGATTTTTGTTTTGCTTAATTTGTGAGGAAAATCAGATCCAAGCGTTTTTATTTTGATTCCTTAGCTCCCTTCCACAGGCATTTCACATCCGTGCCGGCAGTGGGGTGCAGAACTTGCTTTTCATGCTCTGCAGAGTGAAGTGGGGCATCCTTTGAACGGATGTCGTGATCTGGCTGTAGTGACACAGTGGGTTGTCCCTGTGGTGCTGTGCTCATGTCCTGTGGTCCCTGAACTGGGCCTCAAGTCAGCCCCTTGTCCTGGGCTCTGCACTGAGCTGGCTCGAGGGTGTGGAGTGCAGAGGACGCCCTGAGTCTCCTGGGCAGCGGCCAGTCCACCACTCACTGCCCTGCAGTGTCCCGCCCAGCAGGCCATGTGCACAGCCCAGCCCACCTCGGTACAGCCTGGGGCCAGAGTCCACCTGGGAATGGGCTTTTGTTTTGTTTTGAGCTCTCAAATGTTTTTAGTTGTGGCAAGTTTTGATTTGAATTCGTCGCCACATTTCAAAACAAAACAAAACAAAAAACCCCAGAGACTTGTCACATCAAGTCTGAATTTCCAGCGCATTGTAAAAGCTGCCCTGGAGCGTTGCCTTTACACCCCCCACCGCAGAGCAGACGTTCCCCTCACCGGGGCTGTGTGTCCCGGCCTGCGCCTCTGCTCTGTGCCCACTGCCGACCAAGTTCCCCGCTGGGGCGAGCACTGGAGTCTGGAGCTCCCGTGCTGGAGTTGCTTGGAGCCTGAGTGCCTGACCAGAGGCTGCCTGCACTTGGTGGAGCTGGGAAAGAGGGCAGGCAGAAAAGCGCTGTGCTCCACCCTCCCTCCCATGAGAAGATGGTGTCACGCGAGTTGCACGCGTGTGCTTGGGGCTTGTGGAAAACGCAGCTGAGGGTCCAGGTTGCATCCTAACACACTGTTGCAGTTTCTCAGTACTCATTAGATGGAAGTGCAAAGTTCTTGTTTGTTAAACTTAAAATGACTCCTCGTTTGGAAACTGCTGTGAAGTTGTAAGGTGCAGTATGGTTTCTACTGGACGCAGCTTTGTAAGTTCTTGTTGCTAATTACAGGCTTGATCATTCCGGCAAATTGTGTGTCTCCTCTCGTAAATCTCCTGTCAACTTCAGACCAGTCTCAGCAGCTTGCCGTCCAGCAGAAACAGCTGTGGCAGCAGCATCACCCACAGAGCATCGCCAACCTGAGCAACGCGTGAAGGACAGACAGGTTACAGCACGGCGTGTCTGAGATGCTGTGGGGGCATATCATTTGCATAAAAATCAGGGACAGTTTCCAAAGAATTATATATTTTTTTCGGTTGTGCTCTCTAGTTAATTTTTTTGGGAATAAGACAAACCTGGAATAGGTAGCAAAACTGAAAATCAGCAGTGCCGATGGTAGTACATGTGTCTTTCCTTTGGCCTCCCCTGAGGCTTCCTGTACGCTTCTGTTTGGGTGAGCAGAGGGGGGACGTGCGCGTACATCGGTCTGTTTGTGCGTTTGCTAAAGGCAGCAAAGCACAGTGGGTTTGAGATGCTTGGAACCTTCCCAAACTGGCTTTACTGTCTGTTACACAGTGCTCAGGGTTAATGCAGTACATTCATGGCATTGCGGGGAGCTGTCCCCAGATGCATGTGTTGAGTCTATAAATACAGAAACTATATATTGATTTCTTTTTCCAACTTAAAACAGTAGGTTTACTAAAGCATGAAATGAAAGGCTGCATATCATGCATTCAGGTTTTTTTGTAGTTTTTGTTCCGACAGTGCATGTCTTTGAAAGCATGCGTAAACAAGATTAACACAGAAGTCAGGCGTTGGAGAGAAGATTTGTAGATGTACAGCATTGGTCATTGCATTTTTGTAGTGTTTATACCTGGGTGTTGCTTCCTGCCCTGCAGACCCTCCCCTGCCCCAGCACCAGGTTTCTGTCAAGGTAATGAGTGCATACTTCTTGTAATAAAACTCTCCAAAGTTAATTTTAATGTATTAATAGTATTCCTAATGTGCGCTGCAAAAATGGCTATAAGCCTGTTTTTCTGAAAAGTTGCATTTTCCTTAACTTAAAGATAGTTTTAGAAGTACAGTTGACTTTCGTGTCTTGCAAACACTCTTGTTTTACTTCATTTCATTTTCTGGTTTTTGTCACTCATAAACAGAAAACCGTACTTGAGTTGTAAACTAGAAATGAGGAAACACTTGAGGCTTCTGCTGTATGTTTTTTTGTTGTTATTGTTACCCAGTAACTTGAATATTGTTTCATGTGTTGTAAGACATTGTAGAGTTTATCTCAAGCTGTTAAAAATGGTAATGTACAAATGTGAATAGACACTTATCTATAACATGGGTAAGTTTTGTTTTGCCTATAATAGATGTTTATAAAAACAAGTGAGGGACAATTGGTCTTTTTTCTTTCTTTCTTTTTTTTTTTGTGGGTTTTTTTTATTTTATTGCTTGCACAGGTTGCACTATTAAAATTGAGATTGTATAAACCTGGTCAAAAACTGCAAGGTACCAAACTCTTGTAGATGTTAAATAAAAAGTTATCATTCTAACGAAGTGTACTTGTGCTTAGGCCCTCACCGGGAACAGCAGTCAGAGTCTGGAGGGGACCCCACAGGACTAGTGGGGCCTCAGTTCCAGGGAGTGGTAGAGCCTGGCTTCCAGCCTGCTCCCAAGTTCTGAATTCTGAGGTAGTGTTGAGGAAGGGCAACACGATAAACTTCTGAATGTCTTTCAGGTTGAATTGTCCCCTTTGTAACGTTTTAAACTTTTCAAAGAATTGGGGAAAACGTATCTTAAGGGATAGAAACCTGATCAAAATTTGGATCTTTCATCCTCTTATGTTTCTTTAACCCTGACTTTAAGTTGATCGTTGTTTTCTTTGGATGTATTTATTCTTAGTGCCTAAAAGAACAAATCTAGAATCACTTCTGTTCGTGGGTGCATTTTGCCCAGTGGATGCGGCTTTTATCCTCAGTCCGGTCCCTGCATCTCAGGCAGTGACCCTTAAGAGATCTACCAGTGTCCCAGTCAGGACCTCTGACCAGCTCCAGCTGCAGCCTGAGCCTCCCAGTTAGTGCTTCTGTTTGTAACCTGCTGGTCCTGCCAGTTGTCTTCAGAGTGTTAAGGTGAATCTGAACTGGGTGAGGGAGGCCTAGAAAGCTGCTTGCCGGTGAGCCCCAGCGGTGGGACAGGGCAGAGGCTCCTGAGCAGTTGGCTCACCTCTGCTTCCTGTGTGTGAGGGTCTCTGCGTAGCAGGTTCTGGCTTCCCCAGCCCAGGCCGTGCTGTGTGTTTGCTCTCAGTGTGTAGGGGCTGGGGCGCGCTGTGGTGTTTGTAGAAATGAGGCCCCTGACAGCCCTTTCAAGGCAGACTTTGAAAAGGTGAGCAGTGTGGATGGATGGGGCGGGTGCCACCTGCCCACACCCATCGTGCCGCATGTGCGATGCCATGGCCAGTGCTTGCCCGCTCCAGGAATGAATATCCAGTGTCTGCACTGTGCCTGGATGAAAGCGCGTTGGGGTGACCACTGAGGGAGCCCTGGCATTCGGGGGCCGCTTTTGTCACAAGCCCAGGTCTTGACAGCAACTGGCTTGTGCAGAGCCAGGCCATCCTCTGCCGGGCCCACCTGCCCCGTCTCCACCCAGAGGCCTTGTTTAGCCCCGCGAGTGCCCATGGCCCCTGCAGCAAGCCTTTCCTCCCGGATTAGCAGTGCGCTCTGTGCGTGCATGTTTTCATGCTTTACAGTGCAGACCGTCCCTCTGGATGGTAGCGGCCCCTTAGCTGCAGCCTCCCTGCCCTGAGTCTTGGTGGCGGCAGGGGCTGGGTGGTGGGAGTCCGTGAAAGTATGGAGGAAGTATCTCTTTAAACACAGTTTGATCAAAAGTGGGTAGACTAGGCTGTTTCTCTTTTGGCTACTAAACTGTGCTCTGTCTTCATTATCTTCTCTTTACTGTGTGTGTGAATTAGCAAGAATCTGCATCCAGAGCACTGTAGTAGGCTGTGCATGCGTCTGTGTGTGCGCGTGTGTGTGTATTTATATTTATTCTCAGTTAATTAGTACTTCACGAACCATTTTGAGTTGCAACAAAAAAATCTTTTAGTTTGCTCTGTCTGTAGAGGCAAAAGTTAAAAGTTACCAGACTCCTGGGAGTATATTTTAGAGCCATAATTTTTGGCCTGAGCCCATGGAGCGTTCATTTGTCAGTCACCACGTGATGCTATTTGAACAACTTCTGAGAGGCCGGAGAGAAGGGGTCCCAGGGCTTGGTGCCTTGTTATTTAACCAGAGCCTTGTCCCCTCTCTCCGCTTTGCAGCTTAGCGTAAGACAAAAACCAAGAGATGAGCAGTTACTGCTGTGTCTCGCTTCAGGGTGGCAGGGCCAGAAGTTTCCTTTCGGTCCTTCTCCTGCCCGGCGAGTCGTTCAGAGGCAGGGCCTTACCCGGGTGCGCTCACTTGGGGGGTTTCCCTGCATGGTGCTGGGCGGTCCTAAGAGAGTTGCCAGGAGGAGCCCTGTGAGGCCGGGATCCGGACCCTGGGCGGTCAGCTCAGGCGGCCTGCTGCCGCGCGGTTGACTGTCTCCCCTCGTGCCTGTGGTTTCCCTGGGCCACACCACACCCGTGCACACACCTGTGTGCTCAGATGCAGCCCACATTCCGTGTCAGGACTGCAGCTGAGAGCACAAACCATTCGCAGAAAACCTCATGCCAGGCCAGTTGTCTAATAGAAGTGCAGTGTGTTCTCAGTGAAAAACCACACGTAGATACCTGCAGCTCCAACTTGCTAGCAATTTTTTTTCTGAGTATGTTGGTGAAATCCAGAACCTACTTTCTAATTGTATGCTGTACCTATATATATGTACATTAATATGTATATAGAGAAATGTAAGCTGTTTTGAATTTTGAATGTAAATATTTCTTGTAAATTGGGGCCCCACCCACTTGTTTTGCCCTTTTCCCTCTCCCTTCACTTCTATTTATTCTTTTTTGACTTCCCATATGGGTACTTTACTACTTTCTCTTTCCTGCTTAGGAAAGTATGGGAGACTTCGTTGACTTTGTTCCAACCTCTCAGTTCGCGTCTTTGTGTACCGTTCTGTCTGTCTCAGCACGCTTGCTTTGCGTTTTTATCCCAATCACAGTCCTGTCCGCGTGCAGCGCATCGTACTGGAGGCGTGCTCTGCAGCGCCGCGGCGATTCCGTCTCGATATGACTGGGTGGTGTTCATTTATGTCGTTCTCTGGAAGCCACAGTGAGCCTGATGTTTTCTTTTTTTCTTCTTTTTGCTTCCCAAGATTTCATTAAGCTCTTGTAACTTCTCCAGTGCCTTTGGGATCAAACCTGGCTCTTCAGGAAGCTTGACTTGCTTCTCCCCTTGCAGTTTTTCGGGCCTGCCCCAAATCTCTGTTTGGACTTGCCACCTAACAGGGACATTCTGCAGATTAGAAACCTTGAATCATGGTTCATGCCCCGCTGCTGCAAATTCCCCCGTTCATTGAAGAGGGTGAGCCTGTACTTCTAACCCACATACAGCAGTCACAAATGTGTTTTGCAACACATGCAGGTAATTGATCTGCTTCGGCCGTAGCTTGCTAAGGGTGTTTATAGTAGGCGGGGACAAGCCCGGTAGGCGACACACAGCTGGCACTGGAGAACACACGGGCTGTGGGCCACTGTTAGCGCATGGGCGGCCCTGGCGGAGGGTCCGGGGCAGTTGGCGCTGTGAGCAGCTCTTCCCCTGCTGGAGCCATGATCTGGGCAGAGGCTGCCGGGAGCAGGCGCTCCGGGGGCTCTGTGTCAGCAGTAGGGGATGCGGGTGACACCCGGGAGCAGGCTGCGGCTGTTGTGTGCAGCCCTGCCACCTGCACGGAGAGGCTTCTGTGTCACCTTCCAGAAGGACGTGAGAGCATTTCTTGGGCCTTTGATTCATCAAAAGTTCTGTTCTTTATCACTGGACCCGGTAGACTGTGAACTTTTCGAGTCCTCCTTCCAGTGCTCCAGCAGCAGCCCCTCCAGCCCAGCTTCCTGACTGGCGCCCACGCAGCGGTCGGTCGATCTGTGGCGTTCGCAGCAGCAGTGGCAGGGGCACTGACAGTGACACTGAGACGTCCAGTGTGAGCAGTCAAGCAAGGGAGGAAGCCTGGACGAGTGGGTTCTTTTTGGTTCTGGCAGCTTGGGGCTGCAGGGCAGCCTGCAGGTCCCTCGGCGAGAGTGGCCTTCGAGCCAGCCCCTGCTCTGCGCCCGTGGAGGCCTCGCTGAGGGACTTGCAGGATGTAGCGATGTGTGGCGCTGCAGAGATGGAGGACGCTGAGCCGCCCCCGCCCCCGCCCCCTGGGACAAGGAGAGATTGCTCTACGTGGCGCATTGCGGTCACCACAGCCAGCAAAACTCATCTGTTCATAGTTTTTTTTCCTTTCTGTTCATGGTTTATACTAAATTTGCAAACTACTGATACTATTTTTCAACAACCACTTGTATCTATCATCAACCATGAGAGGTGGGAAAAGGTACGCTGTATCTCTGCAATAAAACTTTTGCCAGGCTCTACCTCCTTGGGCAAAGGCTATTTTCTACGTAGGTGTAGACCTTCCTCCCTGACCAACCCGACATGGTGCATCTCCAGACATTGTCCGACGCAGCCCAAAGACCACCCGAGGCGGCGTGGCGTGGACTCGCGGGGCGTCGCGTTCCCCCCTTCAGCCTTCGCCTCTGTCACCGCTGTCGGGAGCGTCCTCCGCGTCCTCTGCCGCACTGCTGCCTTCCTCCGCTGGTCCCGAACAGCGCGAGCGTCGGAGGGGCATCCTCGCCCCGTAGCTACAAACTTTCCTCTGAGACTGGTCTTACGCAATAAAAGTGTGTACTGCACCCCGCGAAGAAAAACCATCACCCACGAAGCGTAACAAAGTCTGTATTTAGGTTTTTATGGTGGTTTTCGTTTTGTTTTTGTTTGGGGTCTTTCTGGTTTTGTTTTTGTAAAGTTCTTAAATAAATTAAAATAAAGCAAGCTGCTCCTCCGTGTGTGCTTCCGGTGCCCCACTGGCCTCTTTCCCCGGGGAAGCGCCCGTGATTCCACAGTAATGGTGCTGCCACCGGCTGCGAGCCTGTCACCTGCAGAGGGCGGCCACGAGCGCTGGGCCTGGCTACCAGTGTCCTACCTGAGTCCAAAGGGAGACCGAGCCAGCAGCAGTCCCAGCAGCCCCTGAGCGTGGCGAGTGTCTGGTACCAGGAAGGGTGTGTGCTCCCCCCGCCAGCCCTCGCCCTTCCCTTGGTTTGCAGAGGGACTGACTTTGCTCTGTGCTCTCAAAGCTGTTGCAGTTTCCAGGTTCGATGAACTCGATGCTGCATTGTTCATAGAGATTCGGCAAGTGTTCCGTAAGCACCTAGGGTGTGAGTGGCCTTGGCCCAGGGGGTCCCATGGGGATTATTCAAGGCAGGTGGCCTTGAGGACAGTGAGCAAGGGAGCAGGTAAGATTCTAGTGGTATCGGGTGCGGTGCTGCATGCCTGAAATCCCAGTCCTCTGGGAGGCTGAAGCAGGAGGATCACTAGTTGGAGCTCGGTGTGAGCAGCTCTTGGGAAAAGGGGAAGGGTGAGACTGAGGCTACAGGTCAGTGTGAGAGTCCCGGACTCAGTCTCCAGTGCCAGGGACAAGTTCAGTGTCTCAGGAATTGGGACCTGGCAAGAGGCTGCGGGTGAGCACTGGGCTGCCGCGGGGCTGTAGGCCCCAGCACGGAGGGGCCTGGGGCTCATTGGGAGATGAGCAGGGGTTGGCTCAGGAGCTGGCGTCTGCTACTAGATGGAAAACAGGAGGAATGGGACCGGCGCAGAGAACCGGAGAGCGAGTGGCTCGTCACAGCAGCAACAGGTGAGCTGTGCGTGTGTGCGGGGGAACCGTCTCAGCCCACCTCAGTGGCTGCCAATCCTCCGGTGTACCTGGAGGTAAGTGCTGGCACTCCTGCTTCACAGGCGAGGGGTCGTCTGCTTCCAGCCAGGTCCAGGGTGGGGCGGGGGGCAGCAAGGGTGGCCCCCAACAGTGGAGCTTTAGCACTTTTTTTTTGCTTTTGCTTTTTTGTGACAGTCTCAACGTGGCCCAGGCTGGCCTACTCCCAGCAACCCTCCTGCCTCAGCCTCCTGAGTGCGGGGACTACAGGCGTGTGCCACCAGGCCCAGAAACGTTGCCTTGCATTTTCTCTGGTCCAAGCCAAGTTTCCGCCTGCCTGCTCCTGCCCTGTCCGGGGTCCCGTTGGTGATTGGCTGGGATAATGGTCCTGGGCCCTGGGGGATGCAGAACAGCATCCATGGCTGGAGCTCCACCCCGACACGACACCCCGAGATGCCTGCAGTGGACGGAGAGGGCCACAGGCTCCCCACTTGAGAAGCACTGCTGGAGGCAGAGAGACCGTGTGCGGGAGAAAGCTCATGTGAGGGGGCCGAGGCCCGTGAGCAAGGGCAGCACCCGAGACACAGCTGCCAGTGCAAGCGGGCTGGTGCTTTGGGAAGCGGGTGGTGCCGTTTCTCCGAGAATGAATATTTATCAGCTAGTCATTTGGGAGCGTGATGTAAAGGAGCCATCTGCGGAGGCCTTTATGGAGAGGAAGAAGCTAAAAGAAATGCGCAGAATGCTTATTTTTAGAGCCCGATTCCCTGGGAGCTGGCTTTGTCCTCGGAGAGCTGCCCACTCGAGTGTCAAGTGTGGCACTGCCTGAAGTGGCGGGTGCCACGCTGGGGGTTCCAGGTCCTCGCAGTGAGTTGAGTTTCCACTGGGTCGCAGAGGTGACGGCCGGAGAGTCTGAGCATCAGGGTGCTCGGCTTTGCTCCTCCGATTGGCCCCTGGCTCAAATCGGCACGCATGGCCATGGCCGGAACAGTGGGCAGAGAAGACGCCAGGAAAAGGGGTTTTCAGTGTCACTGCCCGGCCGCCGGGCAGCTTTCGGTGCCAGCCTTCTCTCCGCGTATCTGCTGTCTGGGAGCCCTTCGTCGGCGGCGGACCCACGCTAGAGTGGTTCGTTCACTGGGAAATGGAATGATCCAGCTGCATGAACCTGCAGCCGAAAGTTCAGTGACCTGCAGTCCCTGCTCCTTAGGAGGCTGAGGCAGGGGGACTCCAAGCTCGAGGCCAGCCTGGGCTGGTTAGCTAGACTGTCCAAAGAAAAAGGGTCACGGTGTAACTGGTGGAGCACTCCTGGGTTCCATTCTCAGTACCTCCCAAAAAAGGCAGGCTGTAGCTCAGTGGCACAGAGCTCACCGAGCAGCCTGAAGCCCTAGCTTCCGTCCCCAGCCGGAAGAACAGACGCGGGTTGAGTCTGCAGTGGCAGAGCTCAAGCCCTGGGGTTTAGACCCAGCACGGGATACACACAGAAGGCCCAAGTTACACTTACATGCCAGGACATGGGAGGCTGAGGCAGGAGGATCGCCAAGAGCACAGGCCAGCTGAGACCTGGCTCCAAGGAAAAAAGAACAAAAGCTCAAGTTCATGTAAGGTGTGGTGTTAGCTTCCAAAGACAAATTGAGGACTCACTGGCAGCTAATCGTGACTCTTCGTGGGGACCTTAGGTATCACACACTGATGGTTTTGGCCACCTACTCGTTTCTTAGGTCAGTGAGGGCCAAACCTTTGGGTCACACGCTTCTTTTAAAAAAGGCAGAGACACCGGACGTGGTGGCTCACGCCTGTAATCCCAGCACTCAGGAGGCTGAGACAGGTGGATCGTTGCAAGTTCGAGACCAGCCTGGGCTACAAAGTGAGCTCAAGGCCAGCCTGAACGGCATAGTGAGACCCTGTCTCAAAAACACCAGGGCTGGGGATCTAGCTCAGCGGTCTAAGCGCCTGCCCGGCAAGTGCAAGGTCGTAAGTTCAATCCCTGGTGCTGCAAAAAAATAAAAAAGGCAGAGCCAGCCAGGCATGGTGGCTCACGCCTGTAATCCCATCACTCACGAGGCTGAGACAGGAGGATCGTTTCGAGTTCGAGACCAGCCGGGGCTACAACGTGAGCGCAAGGCCAGCCGGAATGGCATAGCAAGACCCTGTCTCAGGCAAGGGCTGGGGATCTAGCTCAGTGGCCTAAGTGCCTGCCTGGCAAGTGCAAGGTCATGAGTTCAATCCCCGGTGCCGCCAAAAAAAAAAAGCCAGGTGGGGCACACCTGTTATTCCTAGCGCGCAGGAGGCAGAGGCAGGAGGATCAACATGAGTTTGAGGTGAGCCTGAACTACACAGCGAGACTCTGTCTCAAAAAAAAAAAAAAAAATCCAGGACGAAGAATGGTGGTGCATGGCTGTGACCCAGTACTTGGGAGCCTGAAGCAGGAGAATTGCTGAGTTCGAGGCCAGTCTGGGCTACATAGCAAAAGCCTATTTAAGAAGAAGGAAAGAAAGGAAGAGCTGATGTGCCCCCCCATCTCTCATTTCTAGGAGCATGTGGGATGCCCACCAAGAACTTGTGAGGGCACGGTTCTTTCATTCAAGAAACTCGGGCCCACCCAGCACACTGGCACCTGCCTGTAATCCCAGCACTCAGGAGGCTGAGGCAGGAGCATTGTGAGCTCTAAACCTCCCCCCCCACAATGAGAGAGGATACAGAGCAGACGAGGTGCAATGGCAGGGATTAGTGAAGAGGCTTGATAGAGAGGGCAGGGGAGGCTTTTAATTTTATTTTTGGGTTTTTTGAGACAGTCTCTTGATGTAGCCCAGGCTGACCTGGAACTCACAGCAATCCTGCTGCCTCAGCCTCCCAAGTGCAGGGATTACTGATGTGCACCACCACCCCTGGTTTGGAAAAGGCTTTTAGAGATAGGGTTTTTGAGCTGGGCTTTGATAGATGACAAGAAGTCTGCCAAGTGGAGCACCTGGGCTAGGTGGCGTGAAGACAGCTATGGAGAGAAACAACCAAAACCCCACCCTGGTCTGGCCTGGAGACACCGAGAAGCAGTGTGAGGTGGCGCAAAGCCAGGAGCCCAGGGTGCGAGGCGTGGCTGTGTGTGGCTGCCAGGCGCGCGTGTAGCTTTCTGTTTGGGGACAGCCTTTCACGCTGCCTTACAGCAGACTCAGTAAAAGGGATGGCCCAGGGTCGTCCCACGTTCTGAAAAAGCATCAACAAACCAACACCTTTCGTGATCAAAAAATCACCCAGCAAAGCAGTGGACGTGAGCTTCATATAGGACAGCTGAGAGAGACCTGCAAGTGGCAGCATACTTGAAACTGGTCTTTCTCCTTCCAAAGGCTCAGGAATGCAGGTTCTCTGCGCTCCCAGTTTTGTTTTGAGACAGCATCTTGATTGTAGTCCAGGCTGTTCTTGAGCTCACTAGGTAGCCCAGACTGGCCTTGAATTCACAGGGATCTTCCTGCCTCAGCCTCCCGAGTGCTGGGGTTACAGGAGTGCGTCACCATGCCCGGCTCTCAACATTGTTTTTT
>RJWT010015481.1:10238-20493 GCA_004365215.1 Cuniculus paca | reverse complement strand
GATCTCACACTGTGCCAATCACAAAATAACTCACCAACTTGTTCAATTCCCTGGGAATGATGAAAGCCCCAGGATCACCAAAGACAAGACTCCCGGAGAAAAAAGATGAGTCTCACATTAACAAGGCTGCATTTCGGCCCATCATCCACCTGCTCCTCCTCACGGCAGACCCAGCATCACTCTCACGGTTGGCTATGCACAACACAGCCTTCTGTTCCCGTCATCTCGTACCACACCTTCACGCTATGCAGACAGGTCATCCGGGGAATGGAGAAAAGGAGCAAACCCACCAAGGTCACTTCTATTAACATCAGCCCCTCTGCCCGTAGGCCCTGTTGGGTTTCCACAGGGCGCCAACTTGGACAAGTCTGTTCAAATCCTTCACCCTTCCAGGTTGCACCAACAGCTTGCAAGCACAATAGAAGACAGTGTCCCTGAGTTCTGCCTTTTCTCCAGAAATACTGGAAGTGTCAGGATTCGGTCAGCTGCAGTTCTCACATTTACCTTCATGCCCACCTCTTCACGACCCAGCATCAGCCCACAGGACACAGACCAACACCTTCCAATGGACCATAAGGTCCTGAAAAGATTTAGCTCCTCCCGGCTTCTGCCTCCTTGGCTTTCCCCACTTTACCTTTCACTCTGGTCAGCTCTACTAAAGGCCATCTTCTCCAACTCTTCAAATAGGCCAAGTTCCTCCTGCCACAGGTTCTCTGCATACACTGTTCCTCTACACAGACTCTTCTTTTCATGTAGTTCACCCTTACTCACCTCCTGGCATCTCTACTCAAAAGCTATCCCCTCCATCTTGGAAGGCTCTCATCTCACACAGTCATTCTGAAACAGTACCTGTAATTTAACCAAGGTACGTCTTGTCCAGTAGAAGAAAACATTTCATGAGAACCAGAACAATGCACAATTTGCTCCAACACAGAATGTGGCATTTAACATATGTTTAATAAGTATGCTTAATCTCCTAATTAATTAATAACTTTATCCAGTCACTCATCTGGTTAAAAAAAATTTCCAGGTGATTCCCATGACATTTCCAAGCGTGAAGCCTTCCAGGGTCTACTGTCATTCCACCCAACCCTGGGGAAATCAGATTCCTCATCAAGACCCCCCCAACGGCACTGTCTGGTGACTCATTCTCAGCCCTCCTCTGCCATTGCTTCTGCTCACTCCAGGACCGCCATGCTGGAAGGCAGGCACCCGGGGAGGCAGCCCAGCACCAGGCAAAATGCACCTCAGACAGGAGCTGGGGTTCACACTTATCCTTCCCAATTAACTCTTTGTGTGACCTCAGCCAGGTCACTGAATTCCTCTTGGTTTCTCTCCTTTAAAATGGAAAAAGATCTACAAGGCCATGATGAAAGTCGAGGATCGTGAGGTACTAAAAGGACCAAGAAAGCTGCCCAGCACGTGGTTGAAACTGCGTAACCACTTCTCTCCTATTCTCCAAGTTAGATCATCCCAAAGCAAGGTCCACATATGTTATGGAAGTGGTTCAGGCCAAGTTTGTGTATGGATTTAGTTGCCAGAAACATCAAGATTATCTCAACGAGCAGGCGAGAAGATGCTTTAACAGGCACGTGGGTTTGTTCCCGGTGGGGTCCTGCAGACCCTAGAGGTGGATTCGCTCTCACTGAACACAAAGCAATCTCCAGCTACAGAGATTTGTCAAAGTCCCCTTGATTCTATCAAGGCTTAGCATCCTGGGTCTTTGGTCATGCTACTCAATGAGGAGTGTTTAAGGGCATTTGTCTCGGGCAAAAATACTAACCCTGCCCCACTCCCACACAGCACAAACAGCATAGCCTGAGAGAGAACTGCCTTGATAAGGTGGGCTAGCATGGAATGCATTTCTCACCTGGGTACTAGAGACTAAGCTCAGAGGGCTGCTGACGAATCAAATGAATTATTCATTTATTTAATTATTATCACTTAAGTATCTACCAAACACAGGGCAATGAATTAACCAACCCAAATACCAAAATATGCCCCCTTCTCAGGCTGTGTAACTCTCTCTAGCTGAGATTTCCCTTGGAACCCAGTCAAATCCCACTGACCCACTGAGGTTCCCCCGTGGAAGCCCTCCTGAGTCATTCCGCACCAGGACCACCTTCCCTCATGTCCACCTTAAAACAAAAACTTTCTACTTGCCAAATCATATTTGCATGGGCTGTCCCGTCAAACACGATCATCCTTCACAACACAATTCTCTTCACTTTTTCTCCATCTAGTTATAAATGCTAAGATGCCAAGGCCCCTTGAGTCTTCTGCAGCAGGCTTACAACAAATGTGTTTTCATTTGAATCGAAGTAGACTTTTTCCAAGAGCATTCTAAGCTGCAAGTACAGTAAGAATGGAAAGTAACTTTTATGGGAGGTGCACTTGTAGGTCCTCCCCTCGGGCCCATTTGGGGCCTAATACAGCTAAAAGAAGATTCCTGGTGAAGCCTTTGTACCCTCCTACTAGCCTCTCGCTCAGCATGGTCACTAAGCAGGCAGCATCTTCCCCTTCTAGCTCTGGCTGCACGCATGGCTTGAGTGGGTGTATATTTACCTTTTTCCCAAAGCAGGGAAGTAATTACTTGCTGTCTCCAATGGCTGGAATCACCTCTGCTCTGCTTGTTCCTAATACACCCATCAACCAAAATCTAAACACACAGTGGACTGCGGATCAAAAACGCAGGCGCTTTTTGCAAGCCTGCCTATTTGAACAAATCCACCACAGTCTCGAAATGCAAGGAAGACCATCTATGAATGTAAAAGTTTAAAAATGAGAGAAGGCACTTTGGCCAATATGAACAATCTGTAGTGCTGTGTTTGGTTTGTTTTTTAAGGAAGTCAATTATATTCTACTTCCTAAAAATGCCTTTGCTCTTTTGCCCTAACAAAGTAAATTATTCCTCACCTTGGGCAAGTTTGTAGGAACCTGAGAAAATTATATTAAATCAGATATCCCTGAGATCAAAATAGATACGAACAAGAGTTCTCTTTGCTTAAAATAGTTCTTCAAAGAGAAAGCAGAAGAGTTTAAGGGAAGAAAAAATTGTCAAGCCCCCTCCAGCACTTTGGAAGCACCTAAGAACTACGAATTATTGATATGTTAATTAACATTTACTTTTGTCCAGGATAGGTGTTGGCTGGTCAAGGCCCATCTGCCCTGTGGCACTTACAGCATCTGGACTAGAATTTCATTTTTTAAAAAACATTGAAAAATGCTTGCTTCCTTTCCTCTTTTTCAGACTGGCTTCCTCTCCTTTACTGCAAATGTAGTAAGACTTCCCTCCGACTTGCAAAGCTCGTCACCAAATCCCAGAGAGAAAATACAATCCATTTAATAAATCCAATGGCCAGATGAGGAATTAGCCACCTTGGACAAGACAACAAAGTCAGATTTTTAATCAGTGAGTCTTCAATAATCCGATGTTGGCCAGCTGCCAGAGCAGAAACCTCTGTGAAATTTAAAATGTGTAGAGAACAAAATGCTTTTCCGCAACCCTCCCATAATCTAGTTCAATATTTCAAAGCCCTCATGGCTGAGATTCTTTCTTGTACCCAAAAGAAATTCCCATGAGGCAATGGATGGCCTCTGAGTCAATTCCAGCAGAGAGGCTCTCCCCAGGTGCTTCTACTTCTTCCTTGAAAGATTCCTTGAACTTGTCTTGGTCTGGAACCAACCGGGAGAAAAGGCCACGCAAAATAGGCCACTTAAACCTCAGGAGTTGAATCTAAGCATACGGTGAGTGTGAGTTTGAAGTGAATGGATGCTATTTGGTCATATTAATTCATGTTCTCTTTTCTCCTTTTAAAAAGGTGAAAATGCATATGTGGTTGATGTTATCACTCACAGAACTGTTTTCTTCTGGAACAGAGAGGTTGTTGGCAAACTGTAACCTTGGGTCAGAATGCCTGTTTTCATAAATAAAGCTTTATTGGAACGGAGATCTGCCCATTTGTGGACATATTTTCTACAGTCACTTTCATGCCACGAGCAGCAGGCAGAGTGTAGCAGTTGTAACAAAGACTGAATTGCTTGCAAATCCTAAAATATTTATGGCCTGGTTATTTACATGGACAAAAATTTACCTAAAAAGTTTGTAGACTTTCATTAGGATTAAAAAATTACCAAGAAAAATGTTCAGATGTACATGGTCAAAAATACTAGCCTAAGGCCAAAAGGGAACACTTCGGCTGTCTCACAAACTGAAGCCAACTGTTTTATGATTGACTCAGCAGTGGTTACTATGAAGACCCTAAAGAGCCATAATCGCCTCATAATAGGGTCTAATTTGCCAACATCATTTACAAACTTGGTCTTTCCGTGTCATTTGACACTCCCTGCCGAAAAAGTTCCAGCCATGCCAAAGCCACCTGTAAAAATCATTAAAGGGCAGCTCCACAGAGTAACACCTGGACAGACACAGCGAGGCCTGGGCTAAGCTCGAGTGTGTGATCACGTAATGAAACGTAAAGTACAGAGGATGGGCTTCTGTCTGGTTCACTCGGGGTTCAGAGCAGTGGCGAGCACAGTAACTACACTAAATATCTGACGTATGCATGAAGGTTACTTCTCATAAAAGCCCCAAATGCAGCAGAGGTGCAGCGGAGCTCTAGCCTTAAAATGTCTCAGGCTTGGGGTTTGATCTCCAGCAACAAAACAAAACCAAACCAAAACAAAGAGCTATCCCACTGCGGGGTTTGTCCTACAAGTAGGCAAAATGGCACGGGGACATCTGAACTCAAGTGATTTCAATCTCTTAATGCCTCATGGCTTTATTAGTGCACAGCTCAACCAGCAAACCCTCTTCTGGCCCTTCTTGTTTTCAGTTAAATAAACACCCTTTGGCAATTGGATAACTAAACCTAATCTGATTAAATAGTAAGCATTTATCAAGGGCTGATTCACTTCCACTGTATTAGAAATTAGAAACCTAATCTATATATAGATAGATATAGATACAGAGATACAGGAATACTTTTTGGCTATCACACATGCAATGCAGAAGAATGTTCTTATTAATGCATGAAAGACTGCCCACATCACATCCCTGCTCCTTTGTGTCCTTGCTGTGTGACCTTGGAAGTGTCATTTGAGCCTCCCAGTTTTGGTTTCCCATGTATAAAGGGGAGGCAATGACAGTATGTAAGAAGACCGTTACACAGTACCAGAGGCTGTAGCATGATAAGGACGTGGGCATGCCTGAGACAGATGCATTGTTATTATTATACTCATTTAATTATTTAATTGTATGATTGGAAAAGTAAGAGACTCTCACGGGAGACCGTTTGTAAGCAAAGGCAGTGTTGTATCTCATAATCCCACCTGTTAGGACTTGAGCTCTTGAGGTCGCTAGAGACTAGAAGGTAGCTTATCCTCCAATCTCAAAACTTCCTTTAGGTGGTTACAGAGGAGGTAGAGACGAGGCTTTCTCTTCTGTTGAGGCAAAAATAGAGAATGAAGAAGAAGAGCCACGTTGGTAATGCTCTGGATCCTTTCCCAGTAGATCAGAATTTATGAGAGCGTATTCCTCAAGGATTAAGGGGCAATTTTCTCTCTCCTTCCTTCTTTCCTATCTTCCCTTTCCCTCCAAACAGGCTCTCAGTAAGTTGGCCACACAGGCTTTGAACTTGAGATCATCCTGCATCAGCCTCCTGAGGAGCTGGAGTTATAGGTGTGCTCTGTTATCAACAGTTTCTTGGTCATCAAACATTGATTTCTTTGTCATCCAACATTGATTCTGAATGTGACACTGAAAAATACCCTTTTACTTCCATAAATTCAAACATGTCCTTGAATCGGAGCTGCTCTTGTTAAGTTCCTACCTATGTAAATTCTGTGTTTAAACTCTTCCTTCTGCTAATTAACAATGATTAAACTCAGAAATTCTTATTCGCACTCCAGCATCAGGTATATGCCCTCTAAGAGTCTCGCCTATGTCTTGTTGCTCAAGATATGATCAAGTACGCCCGTATTCATGTGAGAGTATACACCTTATCTCCATTTAGCTATCGGGCACAGAAAACTTTAAAAAACAAAAAAAAGGTGTGTGTGGGGGGGAGAATTGGGTCTTAGTATGCAATGCAAATGCATGAAATCTCTAAAAGGCAAAGATAAAAAATCTTAATCCCTTTGGCACGCCATTCATTAGGAAAATTCAACCTCAGGATTGAGTTTTAAATATGCTCTGCAATTCGATCATTCATTCACTCAGTGCAACTGATCTTTCTAGTCCCCTCTCTGGGGCAGGATTCTGAGCTGTGGAAGGCTGGCTTCCCTGAGTTGCACACCCACTTGGGAAACCGTGCCAGTGTTGACAGGGTGCCGTGCCCGGCACTACTCAGCCTGCATACCTCAGACCCACCCTGGGCCTCCCACTGGGCATTGCCAGCCTGGGGCAGAGAAGTACAGAGAGATCCGGGGTCCATCTTTAAACCGTTTCCACCTGCTGGATAGAATGTTTCCAGGTCTGTCCATTCTAACCATGAAAGGTGTAATTTGCAATTGCCAAACTACAGGAGCAGCCCGATGCCCAACAAGAGACAAATGGATAAAGAAAATGTATGCAATGGAATATTACTCAGCTGTAAAGAAGAACAATTCAAGTCATGTATAGGAAAATGGGTGTAACCTAAGACCATAATGTTAAGTGAAATAACTCACACTTCAGGTTAATCCTCACATGACTTCTCTTAGATGAGAAAGACAAAATATTAATAAGTTAAAAAGAAAAAAAAGAGATGTAAGACACAGGAGAGACTTCTTGGCAGTGGGGGAGAGGACCAGAGGAAGAGGACATAAGGAGGGGGAAGAGACAGAAAAGAATCAAGCTACGATCTACATGTGTACCAGTTTCCCAACATGTATGCGATTATTCAAATATACACCAATTCAGTGCTTTAAAAAGCGTGGCTTGCCTTTCAAATAGCCCTTTCCTTTTAAATCGTATCCACAGAAGTGATGATCCACAGTGCACTGGGGGGGCTGGGGGAAAGAACGGGTGGTTGACCATGAATCCGGGGGACTTTGCTGCAGGACTGGTAAAGCAGCCTAGGCCACGCAGGTAGGTGGGTGGGGAGGCTGGACGGCTCGGCCTCCCCAGCCTTGGGAGTGAAACAGGAAGCAGGCAGCCTGGATGGGAGGCAGAGTCGGAGGAGGGCAGGGCACACAGCTTTGTCCAGGGTCCCTCTGTTTAAATCCCTGCAAAGCCAACCCGGGGGACAGCTGCAGGAGCTCCTACGATGAATGTCAGACGCATGAAATACAGGTAATCCAGCCAGTTAGCACAGCGAGGCTGCCCCTGCTTTGAAGTAAGCGTGTTGTGATTGGCGTGCGCCTCTCGGACCTAGGTCCAGCGGCCTCCAGAGCTGCAGGAGGACAGCCACCAGAGCAGTGGGGACAGGGGAGAGATGGAGGCCCCGACACGGGGAGTGGGAGGAGCACGGTGCTCCTGACAGCAGATAGACACAGCCTGAAAGTCACACAGGAGATTCTCTGCCTACACACCGAACATCCTTTGGCTCAGTGAGACAACGCAGTGGGAACTGACGTTACTCACAGAGCCTAGGTCACAGCTCTGGAGGGAAAAAACAAACCAAAAACAGGGCTGAGGGGATGAAGCTGGAAGAGCAGGTGGCTCATCCTAACTAGGTTCCCACACGGCCTGTGGCCATTCCCAAGTCCCCATTCTGAAGACAAGGCCTTAAAATGTTCGACCAGGCCTTCTCAGGCCTGTTTTTAAAAAATCTCCCTCACACACACACACACACACACACACACACACACACTCTCTCTCGCTCTCTCGCTCTCTCGCTCTCTCGCCTTTTCTCGAGGAAGGCACAGTTGGCCTGGCCTTCCTACAAGTTTGTGAGGCACTTTAGCAACTTTCAAGATGTCAAGCGCCATAAAATCGAAGTCCCTGTTATTGTGGTAAATTGGCCTCCATCGCTAAAGCAAGACTCGCAACAGCGTCAACCGTGGGAGCCACGAATAGCTGTTCTCTGAGGGCCAAAATCATGATTTTTCAATGTTTTTCCATCTGAAACGGGAACGTTTTTCACTCGAGCCTGAAAAACTGTTTCCTGACGCTGAATTCCTACGCCAGCAATATGGTCTCCACAGAAGCCCTTAAAACGGAAATGTCACTCCGCAGAGTTCTCATTTCAGCCAAAGAAGCTTTAAGTTCAGGCTTAAGTGTGCATCTGAAAACGTGGCTCGCCGCAGCAGCAAAGGGACACTGATGTCACTGCCTTGCCTATTCAGTGTCATCCTTGCCTCTCCCCCAAAGCCAAGCGAACTCTGCAGAAAGTGACAAATAGGAGGAATTTCAGCTTTCTCCCACGGCTGGCATAGACTTCCGAATACACGCAGCTCTCAGGCAAGTTTCACCTTTACAAAGACAGGTGGGGGGCGGGGTGGAGATAGGTAATTTGCCCCATTACCATCTATTTCCCAAAGGGAGAAAACCTACAGTGACAAGGCCTTTAGCAGAGAAACGCACTGCTGAGAGGCCCGAGATCTCATGTGCGTTTCTTCACCATATTCCACACTCACTACAAACCGTTCCACGCTGTGACTAACAGGAAGTAGGCATTCATGCTTCCCTCTGCTGCGGAGTGAAATCACCAGCCCCGTGCCACAGGATTTGCAGGCAGAGGCTTTTCACAGCGAAAATTCTGGAGGCTGAATGCTACACCTGCTAAATAGTTTGGCAAGACGCTAGGCTCTGACCCCCTCGAATGAATGAAACTGGCTGGCTGATTAATTGGCTTTTCACCCTGAATAGTTTGCCTGTTAGCCCTGCACCTTGTTCCTGTCATGTGAGCTGGCCCTTGCAAGCTTATCCCTTTTGATATAAAGTCCTGGCCAATGTCTTCCCACGTGGACATGCTCAGGACAACTCCAGGGTCCCCATGTGCTGGATCTTAGCCCAGATCTTATGAGGACCCCTCTACGATGTTAAAATATTATGAAGAATCCTGCATCATTAAAGTTATGATTTTAGCCCATTAAAAACTCCAAAAAGCCATCTAAAATATTCACAAATCTCAAGAGCATCTTTATTTATTAGAAAAATAACAGTACAAAACTCAACACACATGCAGTCCATGAGCACCGTTTGGTGGT
Source organism: Cuniculus paca (assembly GCA_004365215.1). Classification (NCBI taxonomy): domain Eukaryota; kingdom Metazoa; phylum Chordata; class Mammalia; order Rodentia; family Cuniculidae; genus Cuniculus; species Cuniculus paca. The sequence goes on along the minus strand of RJWT010015481.1, from coordinate 11,361 downwards.
AAGAGAATCATGAATCCTCCTCGCCCGGTGAAGACTTGGAGAGGTGCAAGAATCCAGCACCCATGGGTTTGGAGTTTGGGGTCTGGCCCAAGGAGGACACTGTCCTCTTTCATGTCTCCAGAATACAGGGGGGAGTTGGCTTTGAGTCCTTTACGTTGGCTTCTTTGCTTTACTGGGTGGTGCTCCACTATGAAGGCTTTGTAACGAATACATCAATGCAACGCAAATATAAGCAACATTCAAGGGCACCATTTAAAATGAAAACCCACAGGAGGTCTCCGCGTAAACCACTGTCTTTAGAGGAGGCTGACTGGCTTGAAAGACAGGACACTTGATCCTGGGCATGCCGAGCCACACGGCCTGCCCGCGCGGCTGGGCTGCTTCTGACCATGGAATTTCCTAAACAGACGCTTTCCAACAAATCCAGGAGCGCATTTTTGTGGCTTCAGAGTGAAGTGAGGTTTCTCTTTATTAGAGAGAGATGTCATGGCTAAATGGACTCCTTTTCCGTCCTATGGTGCCAGGTTCAGGGAGACCACCTTCCCCGGGATGGCGCGGGAGAGAAATGCCTCCGGGAAGGTGCTGTGGGTTTTGGAAGACTCCAGCTGGCCCCAGAGATCCTTGGGAAGGAAGAAGTAATTTCAATACCACAACTCTTCCCAAGCCCAAAGGTCCTCGACATCACAGGCACCAGAAACAAACAATCCAGTAATTACAAGGAAGAGCCAAGAGACAAAAAGCCATGAATTCATCAGCTCGGAAGGCTGAGCCCCAGGGGACCCCGTGATGAGGTCAGGCTTTGGACTGGCAGAGACCAACACTGGGGGGCGGGGATGAGGGGGTGAGCCACAGGCGGAGGACAAGATGGACAGGACAGATCATGGAACTGTATGCGAAAAACAGAAACCAGAAAACACTCATTCTCCTTGATGGCAGATGGGTATTTTAGCAATGATGGGGAAGCTGACCCAGGAAGGCAAAGATGATGGTTATAGAAATGTGACACAGATGCCACCCTGTCAGCAAGCCCTGCTGCCCAACTGTGGGTCGGTGTTAGGGTTTTATGTAGCAGTCAACAATACAGGGGCTGGCTACGTGCTCCCCTGGCCTGAAGTAGGAAGCA
>RJWT010015481.1:0-10138 GCA_004365215.1 Cuniculus paca | reverse complement strand
AACAATACAGGGGCTGGCTACGTGCTCCCCTGGCCTGAAGTAGGAAGCATAGTTACCCTAGAAGAGGAGAGCAGCAGCTGGAGGACTTTGGTCCCCCTCTTCTCCTGGGGGCCTCACCCATAACCACTAGAACTGGAACCCCATTCCTGGACCAAGCAGTCACTCCTCTGAGATGACCTGATTGCATAAGGTGATGAAACAGAGCCACTTTGCAGATCATCGCAAACCCCACTGATGTATGGGCTGGTCAACAGCCAGGAGAGGGCACAGCGCGAACTGTGCTCACTCTACGGAGCAGCAGTAAGGGGTGAGGGGCCACTGTGGTTTCCCAGGGCTCCGAGGTGCTGCTGAGTGATGTCCTGGCTCCACTCTCAAGCTCTGAAAGAAGCCCATAGGATTTTATTTTATTTTATTTTATTTTTGTTTCCTGAGCTTCAGAGTCTGCATTTGTAAACAGAAAAGATAGAACTAAATGGCTCCTAGGTCCCTGCTAGCACTAACTTATTGTGTGATCAATGCTTCTAAAATTGCAATGTGTCCAGGTGGGAAAGTTCATTTACCCCCTATCTGGCTTATGTTCACTTAAGGGAGTGATTTCTTTCCTCGGAGGCTCTCATCTTGCCCATTATTCAGAGCGAGCTGCCTCCTGGTGCGCTGTCAAAATACATCAGCTTCAAAGACAAACACACACCTTTCAATCTGAGGCCAGGATAGTTTACTGTATAATTTATGATAATGTTAAGTCTGTTTCTCATAAATGTTAATGGCGCCACTAGTTTTTTCATAGATGGGTAATTCTCAGAAAAGCAGCTAGATGCTAAAAGTTACATTTTTTTTTAACAACATAAACTGCCTCAGCGAATAAATCCGATTAAAACAAAACAAAACTCCACTGGGTGTCAGGCACAAAATTTCTGTTAATGGCAATAAGTAAAACCACAACAAAGCCATTCAAAGACTCTGGTCTTGTAACTGTCCATCTACCATGATTTGCTTAAGTTTATATTCATAGATTTTTCTCCATTGTATTGTGTAGATATAAATAAAGAGTCTTTACCTTAGGCTGGGTTCTTTCTATGCCTATTGATTGCTGAATTTGTTGTACATTAGTATAAATATAATATGCCCAGGTACCTCCCAAAGTAAATTCTTTCTTGCTAAAAATACTGAGTCATCAAATATTCAACCTCTTCTCATTTACAGAAACTGCAAACTTTGATTTGAAATAGAATACCACCACTTCGTCCATTCTCCTCTATTGGATTGTTTTGACTGCTAAACACGCTTGAGGAATTCTCTCTCACATATTAGAAAGTTGGGTTTTGAGACTACTTGACTCGTAAAGTCACTCCCTGGCAAAAGGAAATGGGTGCATAATTCCAGTTTAGCTATGGTCCTGGGGCTTCTAAAATTCTGAACTTTCAATTATGAAGCACTGTATTCATCAAAGTAAAAACGTATGTACTCTAAATATTTGATGGTGTATAATACAGTAAGTACATTTTAACATTAAAAAAAAAGGATTTTTAAAGTCCACAATGAAACAGAAAAAGATGCAAAAGATTTAGGTTAAATGCCTTCAAATTACTTGGGCTGGAGATTCCTGGTTTGTAGTCCTTCTTTTATTTTATAACTCTACCACATTGCTCATTCGTTCTTTCATTCATTCTTTTATTCGACAGAGACATCCTGAATTTGATGGCAAGGCATTGCAATGGGCACTGGGTATACAGAAAGCCTAGGATAAGGTTTCTGTTCTCAAAACTCCCATAGTCTAGGGAAGAGAAAGACATACAGACAGATAATCCTGCAGCAGTGGTGGCGAACCTATGGCATGCGTGTTATTGTGTTTTTAAGACAAAAGGTAATACTGTAGAATTTGTTTCTCTTTCTTTCTAAACTAAAACTTCAGTTTCAGAAGTTTTAATTGCAGTGTTGGCACTTTACAATAAATAAGTGGGTTTTGAGTTACAGTTTGGCACTGGTTCTCTAGAAGATTTACCACCACTGTCCCCCAGTGTGCTGGGTACACTGGTAAAGAGACACAGCAAATGTTAGGAATGAAAAAGGCTGAGGTGCAGGAGGAGGTCAGGGTTTCAAGTTTTCTTAAAGAAGGTCCTGTCTGGATAAGCTTGAGCTGCCCTGTCTCAGCTTCTGTCTTAGTTATTTTCTCATTGCTGGGACAAAATACCCAACATTCACAAGTTAAAGAGAGAAAGATTTACTATGGTTCACAGTTTGTAAAGGTTTTAACCCATAGTTGGCTGGCTCCAAGGCATAGAAGCATGGCAGAGAGGAATGGGAGAGGAGAAACAGCTCATGGCACAGCAGACAGGAAGCAATCCTTTCCTCTCACCCTCTGTTGTTGCTTTTGCTGTCTTCTGCTGCTGTGTGCCACTCTGCCTTGAAGTGAGCCAACTATGCACTGAAACCTTTACAAACTAAGAGCTACATAAACCTTTCCCCCGCTAACCTTGGGCAACAAGGAAAGTAACTAAGACAACATCCATGATCCAGTATCACACACCGATGATCCAGTAACTCCCAAAAGACCCATCTATGTGTGCATGAAGCTCTGGGAAGACATCTAGGTGTGAGTTGTAGCAGCCTCGCAGTTGTAAGGCTACCCTTAGGTAAACCCTGGGTGAGAATCCCGAGGACTACAGCACAAAGAAGCTGCACTGAGATTATTTCTCACAGCACAAATCGGAAAGGCAGACCATCATGAGTGACTTCTTGTGTGTCTCTGGCTGTTAAGGAAAACACGCAAACATGGATTGGAGGAGGGCTTTTTAAAAACCTAGTTTCAGGGACAGCCACTGGCTTCCCAGAGGGAGGAGGCCAGATTCTATCAGGGCTGGGCTTACTTGGCCTCAATGAAAACCAGACCTTTTGCTCCATCCTTCCCTGGAGCTAGCACAGTTCTCTGGGTCACAGGAAGCAAAGGACAGTAGGACTGAGGATGAGCACCACCCCTGCATGCACAGGGCATTGGCCCCGGCCCAGTGTGTGGACAGTCAGGGACGCTCAGGCTTTGTACCCAAGAAGCTCGGCGGCCTGTGCAGGAGACACACACCTACCTGCTCGTTACTGAGCAGCGTGGGGCATCAGGCAAGGAGGGTCAGGGATATAAGTGAGGGCGTACAGGGCGCATTGTGGGGAGGGAGGAAACGCCAGGGTCAGGTCCAGCTGGACAGCCATCTACTTGGGCTGTGGTCCTTGGCCCTGGCTGCCCATTACAATCATCTGGAGAAAAGCATGCAGGTGGCTGATGTGGGTAGTGGTTACACAGATGTATTCCGAGCCCAGATTCATGAAACCACACATCTAAGATTTGCATAATTTACTGTGTCAAAGCATACCTCAAGAAAGCTGACATACCGGACTCATTCCAGCCTCCACCACGGACCCTCAAGTCTGAATCTAGAAAGAACCCAGGGCTGCAGCCTTCTTCCCAGAGAACAATTAAAAAAAAGAAACCTCAAGTAAAGGACTCGTCCCTTTTTGGCAGGAACTGAAGACTTATAGTCCACTCTCTCTTAGGGGGAAATTAATAAAAATAAGTAAAACGAATTGAGTGGTGTGAGTGCTCCTTAGAAAACAAAAGCATTATCCCCTCATTGTTAACAATATGCAGGAAAATACACCAAGGCATAACAATGCTTGGGCTCAGAGAAGTTGCTGTCTCGCCCAAGGACACCAGCTAGTAGGGAACAGAACTGGGGCTGGGTTCTGGGTTTCTCCTGAGAGAGCCCAGAACCGTTTCTGAAGGGAATTACTAAAGACTGTCCGGGGACTGTGGGAGCTCATTCCCGCCCTGACGCAGACGCTAACAACTTCTCAAAGAGGGAGCTTTGGCTGCTTCACAAACCAACTCTGCAAACCAGAAAGTCTGAAGTCAGCAATGATTAAATTGCTCCCTGAAACCCTCGGCCAGTTGCACATCTCTTTGTCTTTGGGGGTCTCATCGCTGCGATTCATTTTAGCTTCGGTCTGCACCAGCATCTCCAATCTGTCATGCTGAGGGCAAGAAGAAGTGCCCTCCTTCGAAACCCTGGGCATCACTGGGGCTGTCTGCAATCTAGACTTCCAAAGAGCCATATTCTTCATGAGCAGGTAACGAAGCTCCTAGGAACAGGAGAAACTGCACAAAAGCAGAAAATGACAATTCAGAACCTATAACCATTTGAGTGACGGCATTAAGGAAATCCTCAAGGCCCTAAGCAATGTAGCTGCCAAAAGAAAAAAAAAATGACTTCTTATAAAAAGACCCAAGTAGAAGTTATAATAAGGAACCATATACATACTGCAAGTTATAAAAATTATTGCAGCATTAAAAGTGATAATAGCATAATGTCGTCTAGTGTGTATGAAATCCCGGACAATATAAGATGGGTTGTTTAAGCATAAGGCTAATACTGCCTAGAAACACCAGGGAAATAAGAACTGCAGTAAGAGGACAAATCTTCGCTTGGTATTTCTGGATCACCTCTCTTGCTGCTTGCAAGAGAGTAAACAGTATTTCCGGATTGCATCTCAGCACTTCTGTGGACCCAGAGAACTTTCTTAAGGCAGGCTCGCTGTTGGAGCTGGAAAGTTCGGGAAGACATTCTGTGTTGCTCCTTCTTTCTCTGTTCTATGTCTAAATCCTCACGGTGGGTAAAGGAGGGGGCTCTTTCACTGTGGGGGAGACTAGGAAGGAGGAGCAGTATTTGAGGAAGGGCAGTTTTGGAAAACTAAACACCCAGTATCTTTTCTTAGAATCCACATTCAAGAACCAGAGCTAGGGTGTATTTGGAACCATTGCCTCCAGCCTACCCCAACCCCACCCCCTTGTTAAAAATGAAGAAATCAGGCCCAGAGTACTTTAATGATTTGCAGGAGGTTCTAGTGACTTCATGGCAGAACCAACACGGCCACGCTTATGTTTTATATATGGCTGTATGATGTTGAAAGCTCTTCCCCAAATATGATCTCATAAATATCCTATCAAAGGCATCCTCTTTTGCAGATGAAAAAGCTCAAGCTAAGAGAAGAGGTGATTTGTTTACTTGTGTTTTTTTTAGCCCCAAATTTACACAGCTAGGAAGAGAAAGAGCTTGAAGACAGGTAGCTCCAGTCCTTCCCTGGTATCTGAAATGTAACTGCAAGCCAGGTGGGCGTCCAGCACACCAAAGCATCCATTCCTATACCAGGCTTCATTAGTCTTGATTTGCCCCCAAATGGTAGCACCGCCATTCTTCTCTGCCCACCCCACCAAGAGGACTGCCTGTCGGTGCATCACTGAGGGAAATACATTTGGGCAGCTTCAGGCACATGGTGTACTGGGAAAATTGAGACAAAAGGCTAAGGCTGATGGGGCCAAGGCAAGAAGCTGTGTTACAAAGGTACATCACTTTCCTATTCAATTGCACCTTTTCTCCATAAGAAAATTAGCCTTTAATGTAACCTCAATTTCAACCTTGTTGGTTTATCACTTGAAGCCCATTAAAGAGCTATTTCCCAGGACCAGGAACTTATGATTGGAGGTCAGGAGGCTGGATTTTTAATCGACTTATGATGAAACTTCTTTCTCGGGGTGTCATTCTGCTGTCACAGCTCCACCCTGTGCTTAGATGGGTGGGTGGGTACAGGTATGGTGCATCATTCTACATGGGTAGGGAGGATTGTTCTTAATCCACCAAGGGCTGAGTTGGATGCCAATGTGGGGGTGGCAAGGGGAGGGAAACAGCTTTCACTGACTCACAGACCAACATATGTCAAAACAGAGCAGCCCTAGCCTGCAAATATGCCACCCAAATCAATGAAAGCGCAGGTACCACCTTATCCTCTCCTGTCTCCTCTTCCTTCTCCTGGGCCATGTCTGGTGCCTCAACCACTTCTAGGTGCTCATAAAGAACCTCAAAGAGTTTCCTAGGGCCTGAGAAAAATGATTCCCCCCAAAATCCCCCCTTAAACTATCTGCAGAATGAGAATGTTCCAGTCCACTGGTTAGGATCCACACTGAAAGCACTGAGGTTGTCTTAGAAAAATATTGGTGCCTGAACTCCCCAGTTCCTCTGGAGATTCTGACATCATTGGTGTGGGGCACAGACGGGGTGCTGGGGTTTTTCAGTGCTCCTTCCCTCTCCCTCTGGGATTCTAAAGGCAGACAAGTTTGAGAAGCATTGCTAAAGCCCAGGCTGGATTTCTCAGCGTGGTCTGAGCTGAAATGTGTTCCAGCACCCCCAGGTCCACACCTGTGGAGGAAGAGGGAAGAGTATGACTATCCCTCCCAGTCCCTCCGTTCTAGAGGTCAGGTTTTCCAGGCTCCTGACACTCCAGGTAAAATGCTGGTTAAAAGACAGGGACAGTCCACTTCAGCCTGCTTCCCAGGTGTGGGGTCTCTGCTTATTCCACCAAATGACATGCTTATCAGGCCTCAGCTCATCGGTCTCCGTCTTGGCAATCAGCACCGGAGGCCTGCGGGGGGTTGCTCACCCTCCAGCACCCAGCACCGCCCGAGCTCACTGCTTCCCTTGGAAGCAGATTTCCCTGGCTGCCCCCACCTCTCAGCCCATCATGCAGTGGGCACCACCACCATTTAGGTATCAGCATTTTCCCTCTAAGCCATTCCCTTATCGGGGCTCAGAGATAATGCCGACACTAGGAAAATACTATTTTTATATTCTAGTGGGTACAGCTTATAATAATACATGCTGCTAGGTTTTGTTTCCTGTATATTTGGATCCTGGCTATAGTCTACCTCTGGGCAGAAACAAAATGGATGCAGATGGAAGCAGCAAGGAAGGTGGCTGACCTGCATCTGGGGCCACTCAGCACCCCCTGTGCTGGGTGGGGAGCAGAGCGTGGGGTCCCCTTCACAGCTCTGGCTTCTCATAACGAAGCTCAGAAAGACTCAGAGCATAACAGGGATGAACTTTACCCTGGCTTTTCAGCCAGGGAATTTCCAGAACAGAATCATCTTGTATTTACGACACAGGTAATTCTTAAAAAGCAACACCTTGTCTGTAGTTATTCAACCTTTTTAACTCTCTCCCCCTGCACCCCACAGCAAAAACATTTCCCTAATTCCTTTACTCTTTAAATCCTATCTGGGAGCAATAACACTTCTATCCTAACCCGAGAACCACCTTCAAGGAGGCTTGTAACTCTGAGTAGGCCTGAACCCCTCCCTGAGCCTCAGTTTCCCCATCTGATAAGAGGATCTCTCACTTTCCATCCCTACTCTCACGATTATGCCCATAATCCCTTCTTATCCCACTATACTCTTTGGATCTTATTTCCAGCAGCTATCCCACAGCACGTATTAACATTATCTGTCTTTACACACCTATCACTGTCCACTCTGCACAATGAGAAAAGAAATGTGTGTTTTGGGGGTAGAAACCAACAGGTTTTTTTTTTTTTAGTTTAGTATTTTTTAGCATTGTCAACCCTTCCTATCACTATAGCAATGAAAAAGAACTATGAAATGTAAAATGCCTCTTCTCATCCATTAAATGTCATATTTTACATGTAGTAACATTAATATTCACATCAAAAGCCAATTATCACATTATGGCAAAAAGTACATCTCATGAGGTCAAAAGGGCTGAGGGTACTACAGAACCTGACATTAAACACCCTCACATATTTATAGAAGTGGATGGAATTCTGGTATTATCCTTGGTATTTCAGGTACAAGGAAATGATCGAATGACAGTAGGAGAAGCTGAGTGTGGCTATGCACACCCCTGTAATCCCAGCACTCAGGGACTCTGAGGCAGGAAAATCTCAAGTTAGAGACCAGCATGGACAACTTAGTGATCTAGCAAGACCCTATCTCAACATTTAAAAAATAATTTTTAAAAAAATGAAAGGGGCTAAGGATACAGCTCACTGCAAAGGTCCTGGAGTCAATCCCCAGTACCACAAAACTCATACAATGGAGGATTGTTTCTACTGTTACCCTGCTAAGGGGTTCGGTTCTTTACGGGTATTATTAGATTGCAAAATATGCTGTCATTCTAACAATAAAGAGTGCAGCAGCCTTCCAGCAAGCGGGCACAGACTCTACTAATTTTGTTGAATTCATGCTTACTCCTATTACATGTCAAATCATTCTGAATTATTAGATCAAAATGAATGTCTTCTGATTTGATTGGATCCCAAATATTCTCATTTGCAAAGATTATGTTACAAAACTAAATTTATTACACAACTTCAATTATTTTTGTATGAATAGATTCATTCTTTAAAAATTGATAATGTTTCCGATTCTTTTGTCAACAGATACCGTTTCAATTTTTTTCCTGTCCTGTCAGTTCTGAGTCAGAACTGCCAACTGAGAGGAACCTAAAATTCCTATCTTCCATCAAAGACCTGATAGCAAATGTTTCTGATGTAAATAAAATCAGCTCCATGAGCACATTCTGAAACATTAATGAGCTAAAAAGCAGTAAAAAACTGTCATATTTACTGTGAGCAATAATGGAATAGCCACAGGGACTGGGGCACAGGATCCAGAAAAGCAGAATCTCATGTTGGGAAGCTGTACTGTAATACCAAGTGACACAAGTATTAGAGTTGTGATCTCTCTGAAATATCATATTACATGAAATTATAGCCGCACAGCTATGTAATGAGTGCTGGGAAGACTTCTGGTCACTTTTCTTGGAAAGTGCCTCTTGTGAGACCATAAGGAATTAACCTTGGCTCACATTAGTACCCTCGAGTCCACAGTCAGGCCTGGTGTTTCCATATCTGCTGACCAACAGAGGCCTTAAATATGTCTCTGTTCACTTTGCTAAGGCATCCTTGGCCCGTGAATTGAATACAAGTACAGTGTACAAAGCGATGCTCTGGTGTATGCATGCGTACATCGTAAATGATTGCATCAAGCTAATTAGTGTACCCATCACCTGACACACCCTTTCCTTGTGGCGAGGTTGTTAAAATCTACTCTTAGCAATTTTCAACTTTACAGCTATCAACTCCAGCCACCATGCTGTAGAACAGGTACCCAAAACACATTCACCCTAACCAAACTTTAGCCAGAGAATCTCCAAATAACCTTAGTGTTCCCAACACAAGTAATTCCTTCAAGATCATCTTAGCATTTTCTTTTAATGGCCAACATAGGGGACAGAGTGCTGAATGAGAAAATAATCAAGAATCAAAGAATCATAATTAGCGAACAACACGTTTTTAACCTCCTATGGTAGACCCCGGGATAGTGCTCAGGTCTTACTCTGGTTAAACATTGTAATGTCTTCCTACAGATACCTGATAGCTATTGCTGTCCCCACTTTACAGATTTAAGAGCTAAACCCGAGGCTATAGAGCAACATGCTGAGAGATTGCAGGCCACTACAAGAGCCCCACCCCATCCAGCCTGGGTGGTGCCCTCCTCCTTTCCCCCCAGGTGAACCACAAAGCTGGATAGAACATCCAAGAATAAAGCACTTTGGATGTTAAGTCAATAAACTTAGGCAAACAACGCTGCATGCATTTTACTCCTCCAATATATTTTTGGCAGAGAACAAATTGCCCTGGGATCCGTATTGTATAATTTCATTTGGAGCATTGTCCTTCCGGTAGCGGCGAACCGAAACACACACACACATGCACGCGCACACACACACACACACACACTAAAATCAGATTGCAATTAAAATCCAATTATAAATATATTACTATATGAGACACCTACCCAGGACAATCCAGCAGGGGACCTTCTCTGAAAGGCAGCCCGGTGTCATAGCCATCCAACAGCTTCCACGTGTACTTCTGGCTGTGCCCTCTGACCTCACGTGCCTATTATACAATGTTCCACAGCCTTTCTCCGGCAGGTAGAGGGCTTGACGAGCATCTCACAGCAGAGGGGCTCTGATAATACTATTACCCATTTACGAGTGAGGAATACGAGATCTTCACGAGGATTATTAAACAAACTAAACACAGCATTTAAACTGGTGGGAGTCAAGAGATGACATTAGTGTGAGACCAGGACAGAGAGTTATCCAAAAACAAACAAACCAGTTTCATGTGTGGCCTTTATAACTTTTAGGTACTGTGTTAGAACAACATGTCATTTGTCTCTCTTGAAACACTTACGCAAAGTTATAAAAGAAATGGGCAGTCTTTCCCCTGTACC
>RJWT010015480.1:17500-20395 GCA_004365215.1 Cuniculus paca | reverse complement strand
TTGTTTTATGAATTATGATGTCTTATATGGAGCAAGGAATAGTAAGCTCAGGAGCTTACTATTCAGGAGGATCAAGGTAGAATAAGAAGACATCTCAGCAGTCTCTGGTTTAGTATTTTCTCTCACTGTCCTGCTGAAAGCCACTTTTCCTCATCTTTCAGGCCAGGTTATTGTGTTTGGTTTTTTCAGGGCTCGAATTTTGTCTCATTCTGTAAAGCCATCTCTATATCGTCATCCTAAATAATCACTTGCTCCTACTTACAGGGCTAATGCACACATTGTATTTTGTTTTCTTTTTTTAAAAGATGCATGTAACTGACTCCAGACTAGTTAATTCATGCCACCCCTCCCACCTGTAGTACTGAGGATTGAACCCAGGGCTAGATAGATCCTTTCTTGAAGACATGTTCCTCATTTTCCCTTCTTTGAGCTTTTTAGAGAGTGGTGGGTGTTGAGTAAATATTGATGGATTTACAGTATTAAAATATTCACTGAAATCTTTCTTTCTCAAGATTGTTACTTAGTCTAGCTCATGATTTACAGTCACCATATGAAAAGACTGTTGTGAACTAGCATGGTTTTGTGACTTTACAGGGATCTGGCACTTAACGAGCCAACGTCAGTGTCGTTTTCTCCGCTGTGATGCTGAAAATGCATTCACTCCTCCTTTCTTCTGTGCAAGATGTAGTAAACGTGAGGAAACTTTACAGTATAAAGTTGCAAATATGTATGTACACCATTGCATAATTTTAAAATACTTGTTTTTATATGAAAGACACTTAAGAACTTTTCTGTTACAAAGATCTAAATATTTTCATTCATACTTTTTTATGCTAATCTGGCAGAGCAATGCATAATAGAAATAGCAGATTGAACAGAACATGCATTTGAAAGTTTTCATTTAATTAGATCTAAATTTTCTATGAGTTAACTAAAATAATAATGTCCACTGTTGATTGTTACTGTTGATATTTTTTCTCATTTTATATTTGTAATTATGCAGTACGGGTGTCCTGTATATTCTTGGTCACTACCTAGGGGCAGACATTTTTGTAGTTAGGAAAAGTTACAATTATAATTTCTCTTTAAAAATTGCTGCCCTTGCTTTTTTTCCATGTTACACTGTTAATATGGTCACAGGGTTCTGAAGATTAGAAAAATTTTTCATATGAGAATTTACTTCAGTGCTATTATTTTTATTAATAGTCATAGTAATAACGGCATATAGATATGTATATTTCAAATGTTCAGTGTATTGAAAGACAAAATTATTTTTTATGTATTTTTCAAACTTCTTTATTTTTGGTTTTCTTAGCATTAACTCTGCCTTTTAGATGAATCAGAGAAAGAAAGAAAAACAAAACAAAAACCTTATGTGAAAGACACCCTGTGAATCCACAGAGAGCTGAGCTGCTCAGGCTGAGGCTGGAGGAGGGTCCTCCCCCAAGCCTGTTGTGGAGCAGCTCCTCCACTGTGCGTTGAGGCTGTGAGGGTCTCCTTCCGAGTATAGGACACAGGATTACACTTTAGAGATCTTTAATTTTTACAATAACCTGTTGATGTTTTCAGATTTAACATTGTAACATTGTTTATGTCTGAGTGACAACAGCACAATTTAAATTTCCATAGAAACTCAGGTTTGAATTAGGCATGTTTAGAGGCCACTGTGTCAGTGCTCATCCTTAGCTAGCAGAAACCAGCATACAAACTTAAGAGCACTTATATTTATTGTGCTCCACTTATCATATGTATGTAATACCATATTTCTAAGGAAGTAAATAAAAATAAATCAGTTTAGTCAAAAGAATTCAACTTTTGGAGTTGATAATAAAGATAAAACAGGAAAAAGTTGAGATTTTAATTATTATCTAGAAATAGAAGATTTGGAGAAATTAAAATCTGGAGTGTAGTTTTCTATTCTGGTTTGATGGTAAATTCACAGGTAGTTGTTATATTTCTGAGTGAACAAATAAAAATAAGATAGGGCCACAAATGGATCATGGTAACAAAATTTATTTCTAACTTAGTTTTGTGTCTTTAGGCAAGACTATAATTTCCCTCTTTCAAATGGTCTCTCCCATATGCTTGATGTATAAACAAAGAAAATTTTAACTTAGTCCTCAAGTAGCACAAAAATATCCCCATTTAGGGCAAGAAAAACCTTTATTATACAAAAGATGACTTTCTGTTGATTAATGAAAGACATTTGACTTTCAACAAAGTCATTTTATAGATAATCGTTAGTGTTTACTGTAGGAATTTATATGAAATAGCTGTGGTGCAATAACTTGAAAGGCTGTGTAGCTCACTTCTATGAAGAAAATTGTTTGATTTGGGCATTTTAGATTGATTTTCTGTTTGTGTAGTGGGACAGTGGGACAGTGGCAGGAACTCTGGGCAGCAGTGTTGTGTGGAAGTATTTTCTTCAGCCTAAGGAGTTCTTAGAGGAGAAAGATTGGAATCAGCAGGTGGGTGTTCAGCCTAGAGAAGAGACTGACTGAGGAAGAAAAACCAGCAGCTGGCTCCCCCATCTTACTAGGAGTACTTGGCTCATGTCAGCCTTGCCTAATAAAGATACTTGATTAGCCCTATTGCCTAAGATATTTTAATCCAAATATAACTGCTGCGAGTTGTGACTTTCAATCAGAAATAACTTTTTTCCTGGAATAACCTTTGTGGTTACTTTGTTACTGTGGTCTGTTTTATAGTTATTTTTTTTTTCAGTTTACATCCTGGTTTTGTCTGCCTTTTCTATTGATTTTGATGTGGAAGTGCCACCAGAATTGTAGGACAGTGCAGAATCCTTCCAGCCTGGCTTCATCTTGTTGTCTAGAGTATCAACCGATTGACTTCACACACGTATTCTTCTAGCAGACTCCATCATTTGTCGTTCTT
>RJWT010015480.1:0-12500 GCA_004365215.1 Cuniculus paca | reverse complement strand
CACAAATTTTTATGTTGACTAAAATTGTAAATTGTTTAAACTGTTCAAACAAATTACTTAGCAATTAAACCTTCAGCAAAATTGTAATTCATTTTAAATTTAGCACAGAGGTTTGTTACTCTTTCTGAGGAAAACAACTGAACATAATAATGAAATATGTAAATTCAGTGTTATGCATGAACTTTTCCCCATAGGACAAAAACATTCCTAGCACTGTGGGTATGGGAAAGCCTTTCACTAATGTGAATTAATTTGTAGTAAAGGATCACTGGAGAGAATTTCTGTTTTGGAATTTGGTCCATATTTCCTTATTTCCAGCATAACATTTTATAGCCAGTTTGTAGCGCTTTAGGTTTTAACATTTAAACTTACACGCACCTAACTGAAATCATGTGACAGAAATATATTACATATTACCTGTTTTGCTGAAAATGTTAAGAATTAAAGTTCTGTATAATCTGAGCATATTTAAACTTAAGTTAGATTCAATATCCAAACAGCATATAAAAATCAGTATTTCTTTTTCAGTTGCAACCACTAGAATCAGTAATAATGCTATCATGAGTTTGTATTGTTTAGATTAATATTTGTGTTTATGTCTTCACAGAAGAGTGGACCTGTGTGTCTATCTGTATAATGCAAGTAGAAGTAGGCTGTATATTTAATCATAATTTGCATATTAAAGTTTTATGTATATTTGTAGCTGAAATTCTATTTGAAAAACACCATTGTTGTTGAGATCTTCGCAAGTTTATTAGCCAACATCTATCGGTACCATTACATCTTAGTTATACTTAAATTATAGCCAAAAGTATCACATTTCATCTTTATCATTTATTTCATTGATGTATCCTGGCCTTCAATAAGTTGAATATGAAAAGATTCTCTCTCTTGAAAGAACCAAAAGAATATCTCTTCATACACATTTAGTCTTTCTCTAGTTTTTTAAAGTCATCAAATAACCTGAGCACAAAGCACATTTATAACCTGAGCACAAAGCACATTTTTTAAAAAAAATAGAATTGCTCAGATTTTGTGATTGAGCTCTGAATTTGGTTGGCTTTATGTAATTCTTGGTCTTAATGCTACAAAAGCACATTTTATGAAAAGATACAATTACTTAAATCTTATGATTGAGTTCTGAATATGGTCTGCTTTATGTAATTCTTGGTCTTAATGCTACATCACATCTCTCTATTGTAGTTTTGTTATTCTTGTGCTAATTTAGTGTGTTCCTCTGCTTTTGAGTATGCTGATTAGATTGCATTCTGTTACTGTTTTCATTCAGAGGTGATTTTCTTCATTCTCATACTATTTTTATTCTCAGATTTTCCCAATAAACAAAATTTTAGTCAAATCCCTCCCCTCAACCTTATCCAATTGTTGAGAACTTTGCTTTTCTGTGCTTGCTTACTTGTAGTTTTGCTTAATAGAAATGAACTTTTAACCTTTGCCTTCTATAATTCATGTTTGCCTTACTATCTTGAGGTTTTTCTTATCATTTAAATTCTTTTTAGGAATAAGAGCAGCTACAAAAGGAGTAATGGGCATATATGTGTATTTTTTGGTTTGGTTTGGTTTTTAGGTTCTGAGGATTAAACCCAAGATACACTCAGCTACATCTCCTTCCTTTATTTTTTGTGTTACTTTATTTTGACACAAGCCCCTTACTTGCTTACTTGCCTCATGACCCTCCTGCTTCAGCCTTCTGAGTATCTGGGCTCGCAAGTGTGTGTTACACTTGATTTGAATACACACACATATATTTTTTTTTTATTGTGATGAGGAAAAGCCTAAAGCCAGTCTTTATCATTTGCTGTATTCACTGTATTTTGTATACGGAAGTAGTTGGTCAGCAATGTAATTTAATGCCTGGATAGAGCACTCTCTTAGGAAATATTCCTATGGTGCTTTTTTATTTTCAGATAACTTCATTTGTCATTAATTCATCATCAATATGAAAACATTTACATAGGACATCAGTTTGTTACTTCAGGAATAAAATAATTAGAATCCTTATTTGCAGCTCAGACATAACTTGTTGATCATCAAACTCATCATACCAGAATAATTTTTTATTTGTCATATATTCATGTTTCAAAAAAGGCTTCATGAAGAAGAAGTTTCCTTAGGTGCTTAGTATTTTGTTAAATTTTGCTTTCCTTTGATTTGTTATTAAACAAGTTAGAAAATAAAATGTCTGTACTTTTTGATGATATTCTATAATTCCCATTCAACTGTGAAATAATGATATTTTGTGCTGTATAAATATTTATCCTGATCATTTTTTAAAAACTATTTTATCTTGAGCATAATAAATCATCATGGAATGGAAAAGTGTAAAACAGTGAGTTTGTTATTTTATTCTTTGGTCTAAGTTATATGCTACTTATTTTATAAATTATAATAAAATTGATTTGTAAATCTTTATTTCATTTATATTTGATTTTATTTTCAATTTGTTGTTTGATCATTTTACCAGATTCAATTAATATATGAATAATTTTGGGTGTCATACATGTAAACAATTAAAACATACATGTGAACAATTAAAACAGCTATGTAATGTAATCATTGAAACTTTGGATGAAATAGAATGTTCTCATTGTTTGTTAGAGCTCTGAGTTATTAAATATTTTATTTTCTGAGTATATTTAACCAGTTGTGAAACTGAAAGGCAGTTTAAATATATGATAAATATAGACTTAAACATCCTGTAATTAAGATGAAATTTAGTTATTTGACCAAACTTTCATAACACATAGCAGATGCACATGTAGCCCTCCTGGTTCAGTTGCTTTTGATTCCAGAGATACAGTACAGTAGACAGAAACCCAGTAGTACCATGTGTGTTCCACAGGGAGGAGTCTCTTATACCAGCAGTGGACACCTATAATCTTTTTCAATTACCTCTTAATTTATGCTGCTCTTTGTAGAAATGACAGGAGAAGAGTGTGAATAAACATTCCAGAAATCTTAAAAATACAAAGGTCCTCAAAGTCATGTATCGCATGATCTTGCTAGAAGAAATTACTCTCCCTTAAAAGTAGTATAGTTACTTTGTTTTCCTTTTTGTTTCATGTCATAATCATCTTAAAAAGTAAAATATTTTATTTTGCTTGTTAAAAACATAATCAACCTACATAGTGCAAATAATAAGGTAAATAGAAGCTTCATCACTAGCAGTCACTCTTACTTTTTGGTAATATTAGTCCTTCAGTGGGAATATCTGTCAATTCTGTGTATATAAAATTGCAGTATAAACTTATACATAGTATTTTGCAACTTACTTCATTTAGTTCATATGTTATGGACTTTATCCTATGTCATTTTATAAATACAGAGTTATAGAATTTTAATGCCCTTACAATATGTTTTTTATATGTATTCTGATATCATGAGTTAGAAAATATTTAACCCATTTCTAAGTTTTTATCATGTAAACAATGCTATGTATAAATCTTTTCCAAGTTATTTCCCTAATACAAATCCCACATCTGCACTGTTGTGATCAAGACAGTCGTATGTTTTTTCCTTAGTTTGGTCTTCCATTTCATGCTTCTGTCAGCAATATATGATTTTGTAACAAAATTTTAAATCATTAAATTTTAAAGAAATTTTGAATTTGCTTTGATTCAAGTTCATTCTAAAAGTTTTCTATTAACTATTTTCTTGTTGGTAATAATACTCTGATAGAAACTTTTGTGAAATATTCTTGTGTTTGAAATATCAAATAGTGATTATCCAGTGGAAGAAAAAAATATTTAATATATTACCTTAGATACATTTTTTAATGTATACATGTTTCATTGAATTGATGTTCCAGGAGAACTTCAATAATTAGATTTGTAATAAATTGTCAAGTGAAGGTCAATAGTAACCCAATACTCAATGAACTGTCACAAATCTAACATTCAGTCAACCAATGGGAGGAATTTTTTTAATTTATCAGTATAGGAATTCTAAGATATCTCAGGCCCTGCAAAATTAAAAAATTATACATTTATAATTGTTATGGTAATATGTTTCCTTTTGAAAAAAATTAGTTTGAGTCTTTCCTTGATTTTTTTTGTGAAATTACAGCTACTGAGGGCTAGGTGCATCTTTCCCACACTCTTAGCCACTTTTGTCACCTGTCAAAGTCAAAGGGAAGCCGTACAACTGCCCTATATTCAGACACTTCATCTAGTCCTGAGCTGATGGAAAGCTGCCTTTGATCTGATGGAAAGCTGCCTTCCCTGCGCTTTGGAAGTCCCTGCAACCAGCTTTGTGGTGGTGGGAGTATCTCCCCTAATGTGAACGCTCTTCTTCATTCAGCCTCTGGCCCATGTTGAGACCTGGATGTTAAGACCTGCCCAATTTCCACTTCCTGAAAAAGAAAGTTTGCTAATCAGCAGGCATAAAGACTGTCTATGGTATTTTTCTTTATAATGAACTGAAAATGTCAAAATTAATTTTGTATTATTGAGGATTCAGTGTTTAATTTTGAGAGAAAAGTTATTTTATACATATTACTTAAACAAAGTAATTTAAGTCGATTTTCTGAATTGCCACATATGTATGGTTTCCTTTGTAGCTCATTAGATTTCATTATTTTATTAGAAGAGTTTCAAGGAATGGGACAGTCTTAACAGAAAATGTATAAGCTTATTCTGCTTCCACATGAAAAAGAAAGTTTTTTTTTGCTTTTGTCACATTTATGTCATAAAGACCAGGGAAGCTGTGTTGTGTTACCTTGAGTATGTGTGTTCACTGTGAATGACAGAGATAATGTGGTTTTTATCAATATTAATGCTTACTGGGGCATGGTTTCAAAAAGGTCAGGAATGACGGAGGGAAAAATTTTCACAAGAATGCTTTATAACGTGGCTTGAAAACATGAAGCAATTTAACAAACTTGATTGTCCTTGGCTGCAGAGTAAAGGTTGCATATAGAAACCTCAGGATGTTGCCAAGAATACAGAGTATCAGGAATGTATCGGGTGCCTCCAATCCAAAGTCTTTGTGAGCACATTTAATAACTGGTGTAACCTGCAATGGAAGTCTTGGCTTAGAACTTAGTTCAGTTGAAGCCGGACATTTTTCATGATCCAAAAGAAAAATCTTACATAGAGAATATTTCTTTGCACACTTGAATTATTTCTAAATTATCACACGCTTACAGAACGGTGTAGTGATTTTCTGGGAGGACATGTTACTTTAAAAATTCAGTAAAGTGTTTTATTCATTTTTCATAATCAGTGAATTAAAACAAATAAACCAAAAAAGCCTCTTGTGCCTGGGTGGAGCTTAGGGGTAGAGAGAGTGCTTAGCAGGTGTGAGGCCCTAGGTTCAGTTCCCAGCATCAAGCAAAACAAAACAGAAAACGCACTTCTTAATATTTCAGGGTTGGCCATTTTTAAAAAACTGAGTATCCATAGACAGTTTTTATATACATGTCATGTGACAAGTTCATGGCAATATCTGGAAAGAATATATTTAATAACTAATTAACACGTCACTCTGGTAGTTTTAGATAAATCAGCACGTGACTCTGGGTTATTTGTATTCTTGTGGGAATTTTTATCATCAGATGCAAGTAGTAGGCTAAAAATATTGCTTTGTTTGTACATGGAGAGCATATTCATCTCCGTGATACTGTACATGTAAGAAAACAAAGTAATTAAAATGTTGATTATTATAGTAAATCTTTAAAATGTCTGATTATTTGTATTTCATATGTGTTCACATTTCTGAGAACTTAGCTTGTGTACAACAACCTACTGTGATTATCTGATATCCTCCGGAAGGTTAGCTGAGTTGTTTCCTATATTACTTAGGAAAAATTTCTTTTCACAATTGAAAATGTCAGCATCAATTTAAAGTAACACTAAGCATGTGCTTTCTTTCTGAATATTATCCTCCTCCACCTCCCTCCAACCACCCTGCCTAGGATCTGGCTGTGACAGTTTGATTAGATCATCAATCCTCACTGTTAACAGCACTTTTCCTGAACACCTGGACTGCTGGGTCACATCTGAATTCAGCTACCGTTGTTCCTGTGACCTGACATGCATTCACCATAGCAATTTACATTACATACACTAATTAAAAGTTACCTTATAACAACAATTTACTTTAAAAACCAACCTCTTTTCCCCCATGTTGAAGTTCGATTATTTTATAGGAGGTACATTTTTGTATGATTAAAGACTACTAGAACAGTCACTGCTATGATGAAGGTTCGCCGTTTTTCTTTTCACTTAGGATCTTAGATCAAACTTTCTGTAATGGAAATGATCTTGTCTTTCATTATCTTTTGTCATTTAAAAAATCTGATTTGATTGCATTATAAAAATTAGATTATGTTTTTAACCATAGTCAAGCCTGGATAAATAGTTGAATTTGTCTTATATTTTTGAAAGTCTTTGTTTTTTGCTTCTAAATTTCCCACTTGAACTGTCATAATGTCTGATTTATACTTTCCTATTTATAGTTGTACTGATAGAGATAAATACCTACTTACACTTTCAATGCAGATTGCTTAGAAACAGGCTGTAACATAAGCATACTGTTAAATCTAGTGTTATAGATGATTTTTGCTACCATAATTATCTTCTGTTTTCTCCACATTTCATTTCTTGTAATAAGAGGAGAAATGTAAAAAACTTACCACTGAAATTTGTGATACTTTGGAATAGAGACCTGCTGTCTGTTGACCAAGCAACATTTTGCTGCTCATGTCTGAGCAATTAGGTAAGAATTAAGATGCTTCATTATATGTTGCTTTTACCACCAGAGGTAGAGATGAAGAAGAGTCAATATAAATTTTATCTTCATTTTTATCTGGAACTTAATAGTTTTAAATTGTTAAATGTTCATTATTTTAACTCTAAGCATAATACAAGCAAATCAGGGTGGTATGGTTGCTATAGTATGGGTGTAAAATGTCGTCCAAGTCAGTGTCTGTGGAAGGTGTTTGGAGTGTGGGGGTGCTATCCTAATAAGTGGCTTAATCCATTGATACGTTTGGTAGCTACATGTGCTGGTAGGAAGTAGGGCCAGGTTACAGCCAGGCCACTGAGGTTGTGACTGAAGGGGTGTCTCTGTCTGTCTTTTTGTCTTCCTTCCTTCCTTCCTTCCTTCCTTCCTTCCTTCCTTCCTTCCTTCCTTCCTTCCTTCCTTCCTCTCTTTCTCTCTCTTTCTCTCTTTTCCTCTTTCTTTCTTTCTTTCTTTCTTTCTTTCTTTCTTTCTTTCTTTCTTTCCTTTCTTTCTCTACCTCCTTTTTTATTTTTATTTGTACATGTTTGAAGGACATAATAATAGCATTCATCATGGGGCATTGGAAAATGTATGTAACACATCCGAATTCTTTTTTCATCCCATTTCCCTTCGTACCCTTTCTCTTCCCTCCATTTCTTGATCTAGAGGGGTGTATTCTTTCCATGGGTTGAACAGCATTCCTTTGTGATGCCTTTGCACAGTACCTGCAGCCAACAAACTGTGGGCTGAATCCTCCACAAACCATGAACCTAAATAAATCTCTCTTCCTTTATACTGTGGGTGTCAGGTATTCTGTTCCAGTGATTGGAAAATGACTAATATAGTAGTGTTCTGGTAAGAAAATCATGGTAGTACTACCTCACATCTCAAGTATTTTAGTCTCTTTTCTTTCCTGTTTGCTAGAAGATCATGTGTGTATATACATGACAAAGATTTTCCTGTTCTTAATATACTATTTCCTAAGCACATAAATCTTTTTGAACTATTTAACATTTTTATCCTGATTTTTTAATGACTTATTGATATGTACTAGGACATGGAAATGCATTTTAAATAACACTAAATATTATGAAGCAGAATTATTCTTTATGGAACTCAAATAATATATGTATGCATTTATGATTTCTATACTCCTTTGGAGCAATCACAGAATATTAATGTGTTGTAACTATAGGCACATTTATCCCAATTAGACTATATCCCTTCCTTTGGTCTACTGAAGTTGTCATTACCATGGCTAATGTCCTTATCCCAAACCTTTATGGTGTCTCAGAAAGTTGTGACAATTATAAACTCCTAAGCTTTTGGCAGTGGCACAGTGTACTATGTTGAAAAGTTCACCTGATCAGTAACTGATCGGCGTAGGTTTAATTCAGTCTTTTCTGTATCCAGCTGTGTGGTATTGTGTCAGTTACTTTAAACTCTGTTTTAGTCTGTGTATATGGAGAATTGTTGAAGGAAATCTGAATTCCCTGTTATGTCCATTGTTGCTTTGTTTCCTTGGACAAATCTCATGATGTTCTTTGTTCCCTTATCTGTAAGGCTCATGTGCTAAAATGTCAACTCTTATGATGATCAAATTAGATAGTAAATGAAAGTATAGTGAAGAACATGAAGTACCATTTCATAATAGATAAAACTATTGCACTGGATTACAAGGCTTTCTAAGACTGCCATTTTATGAACTGATATACCGAAGTTTGTTAACCTGTCTCAGTTTACTCTGTTAAATATATGAAAAATAACACATTTCTTACAAAATTCTCATAAGGATAATGGGATTAAGTGTGCAGATGGCAGAGTGGAGTGTTTTTTGTCTAGACTGTGTCAGGTAACTGAAATGACTTAACTTCATGCATATTATTAATTTAGCTCAATATTTCTGAGTCTCATCCTAGTTTTCAATTCTAGTAACAGGGCGGTGTTCACATTAGTCAGCTTTCTATCACTATAATAAAATACCAGAGATAAGATTCATTTTGATTCAGTTTTGGAAGTTCAAGGATAGAATGTACTCATTGATTTGGGCCTTTGATGGACATGTCAGATGACCATGGTGAGGGGATCACCTGGTGGAACAAACTGCTCACCTCATTATCCATGAAGCAAAAGAGAAAGAAAAAGGGATCAGGGTTCCATAATCCCCATCAAATACCTTTATGATGTAAGGATCTTCCCCAATTCCCACCTCCTCTAAAGGTTCCACTACCTCCTAGTAGTTCCAAGTTTAGGACCAAACTCTTAATAACACCACAATAAAGTGTCCTTTGGAGGACACTTCTCCAAACCATAGAAGTGAGTAATATAGGTGTTCTATCCATGGAGCTTACATTCTTACATGGCAGTCAGAACATAAATAAGCACATCGCAACTTTGGAAAGCAATGGGAACTGCAGAGGTCGTAATATTGTACTACAGAACAGGAAGTTGCAGTTGGAAAAGTGGCTAGTGATTATAGACTAGCCACTGTTCAGGGAAGGCAACTTCAAAGCAGTTTTTAAAAACTTTGGAATATTTGTAGACTCTCCTGCAGTTGTTAGACATAATACAAGAGAGCCTATGTATCTGGAGGCATTTTAAGTAGAAACTTGATTTTAAAAAAGTCTGTAACAAAGAATCTTCCATGCAGAGGGAATAGAAAGTGCAGAGATTATGAAATAGAATCCAAATGTGGTAACATTGATTTACTGAAGTGAAGTCATGGTTGCTGTAATATATACACAGAGATAAGTATTTCAAACAAAATACAAACAGCAACCAGAGCACAGGGTGCCCTCAGTGCCATGGTGAGGAACTTCTCTTCCTAGTGGTAGGGATGTCCATGGAAATATTTGTGTAGGGTAGGTGGCAGTTTTAGGAAGCATAGTAGCTACACTGTAGTGCAGGACTGAGTTCCCAATGCAATAATTTTTCAAAATTCTGTACCCTCTTATATTTATAAGCTGACACCCAGACATTTTACTGTAAGTATAAATACTTAGAATGTAATTTTTTAGTGTAGAGTAAAAATTGATATTGAGAAATAATTTCATATCACTTAATATGTATTGAGTAGAATGTGACTGTCATGGTTTGATAGCTACTATTACTCATTTAAAAGTACAGGAACAAGACCTTCTTTAACTGTTAGAATTGTTATACTTCTTCTTATATTCATATATCTCTTTTGCTTCCCCCACATTTTAATTTTACAGCACTGATATGTGAAAATATGTTAATAATCATCCCATCATTTGTAGCTGACAGTATACAGTGAGCCCTCTGTGTTTGTAGATGATACATCCTTGGATGCAGCCACAGTGAATGGAAAAGATTAAACCAAACCAAAACAATACAAAACAAAACTGCATCTGTACTGTACATGTGCAGGCATTTTTTTAATGTGTTAGTATTCCCTAAATAATACAGAATACCAACAGTTCACCTAGCATTTAAATTGTGCTAGGTATTTTGAGCACTCTAGAGATGATTTAATGTATAGAGGAGGATGTCAGTGGGTGATACGCAGATACCATGCCATTGTACATAAGAGACCAGAGCTTCTGCACATTGTGCTATCTGTGGGGGTCCCTGGAACCAATTCCGTGTGAATTTGAAGTGATTACCCTAAACTCACAGCATAGACATATCTTTGACTATACCAGTTTAGTAGTCAAAAATATCTAGAAAGGCTTACTATTACAATTACTAGTAATACACAGTTAATTGAAACAAACTATAGAAAGTTTGATAGTTATTAAACATACCTGATGTCATTGAACTTACATCTGTTGAGATGGAGAATTTTTAAAATTTCAGTTTATGGCCTCTTTCCCTCAATTTTGAAAGACTGCAGGAGGTTTGTTTGTGTCCTGTAAAAGAGTTGAGCTTGATTTTTTAGGTTCATACCTCATACATCTTCCCTGTTGTTCAAATCTCTTGGGAGGCATACTGTGGCAGATCCCGTCTGACTAGCAGTACTTTGTCTCCTCTGTGTTGTTAGGCCACAGAAAACTATTCTGTCTTATTCCTCCCACCCTGCACTTTGCCTAGGCCAATGTCCTGAGAAGATTGGTCATGCATCTATTTTTTCTTTAGCTTTCAGTCTGTCATGTCTAGTGTGAGGGCCGTTTTTTTTTGCTGGTTTTCTCTATTCCTAGTAAAACCTCATGTCCCAGGCAAGGTGTGTGTGTAGCTAAACTGCAGTTGTCAAGTGACTAAGGGAGAAAATGGCCACATGTCATCAACTTCACTAGGAGGGACTCTGATCTAGTTCATTTTATTTATTGAGGTTTTGTTGTTTTCTCTAAGAGCAAGGTTGTCATAATCCCACCTTTTCTGGTTGTTGCACTGGGTCCTTGATCTTGCATAATCTTACACAATCTGTATCCTGTCAGACAGTGAGAAATTCTTAATTTTGTAGAAAACTTTAAGATTATTATTTGTTAATGTATCTTTAAAATAGCATGGGAAAAATTTTTAGTAACTGAATGATGGAAAAACTGATCCTGCGGCAGACATTCCCATGGTTACCTTCTGTACTGGCCATAGATAGTTTATGTAGAATCTTTTCTTATGTCTGAATATACAACTCCTAGTTGTAATACTGAAACTACATTTGCAAATTATACTCTTTTAATTTTCCACTGCTTGTTATTAATTTCAGAACATCCCAACTTTTGTATATTTAAGCTGTTTTGAAAGACTAAGTGCAGCATTCCTAGTAAGGTATTAAGTAGCTCAATTTGTTGAAGAATAATCAATATGATTTCACCTTCTATCACAGTGGCTGGTGCATTGTTTATGTTGCTGATAATATTTTGCAAACACAGAAGCAGGAAAAAAACAAGCAACAAATACTTTTCTCAAGTCAGTGTATTAGGATGTAATTTTTTAAAATTTGAGTTTTTATATTACTTTGAGTAACAATATGATCTGATTGCATAAATACTTCTTGCTTAGTTTTGGTGAAACATTTTGGTTTATTTTATAACAACATATCAGTGCCTCCTATAGTACTTTTTATGTGTTTTTCACTTAACGTCATGAATTTGTAAAGTTAAAGTATGTATCTCTTGTTAAATATACAAAAGGTCATTACAAACAGTCAGAACATCATGTTATACAATTACTCTGATTTGTATGGTATTTCAAAAATCTTGTTCATGTTACAAAATTAAAGAAATAAAAGACCATAGTTAAGCATATAATAAAAATTATCTTCTTAATACACAGATTATAAAAATCAAGATGCAGGACGGGGATGTAGCTCAGTGGCATAAGTACTGCATGGTATGTGCAAGGTCTTGAGTTCAATTTGCAGTACCAAAAAAAAAAAATCAGAATTCTTCTACTAATTCCATATTTGTAAACATTTCTATGCTAGGATGCATGACTGTACTTTCAAATGTTAAGTGTTGCCGGGGATCTAGCTCAGTGGCCTAAGTGCAGACCTGGCAAGCGCAAGGTCGTGAGTTCAATCCCCGGTGCCGCAAAAAATAAATACATACATAAATAAAAAATGAATGAATGAATGTTAAGTGTTATTTTCCGCATGAGTTTTGGTTTTAGATTTCTCCAACTTTTTTGGGGAAACTTTCCTATGCGCAGACACGCAGTCACCTGTGCCCTCATCTTCAGCATCATCATACTAGTTTGCGTTGCTGGCTTCTCCATCATGTCTTTCCCCCCATCTTCAATAAGGAAAAGTTTCCTTTTACTTTTTCCAGTACTAACCAAATTATTGTTTAATGCCCTTG
>RJWT010015479.1:0-12215 GCA_004365215.1 Cuniculus paca | reverse complement strand
TGCGGCAAGTATAGTGAGACTTATCACTAAAAAGGAATGTTAATGTCTATAATGATCTCCTCGTTAAACTTTCTGACCTAAGGTAGTATTTGAAAAAGTACTGATTGCTAAAAATGCTAAGGTCCTACATTTGACTTTCAAGGAATTGAGCAGAGAAGAAACACGTTGGATTTCTATCTGTGAACTATTTGGAGTCTGGTTCATATATTCACAAATACTTATTAAGCACTTTATAAGCAAGGCAATGGCAAGACACTATGCAAAAAACAAAAATCCAAACATCCAGATCTATACAAGAAAGGTAACTCTGCCCTAAAATGGAATGTTTTTGTTTGCCTAAGAAGTCCAAACAAGAGCTTTCAAAAAAGAGGGAATAAGCCATCTTGATTATTGCAATAATTGTGTCATCCTTGACTAAACACTTCCAAAGAAGCATCACAAATGCTCACTTTTCTGCATAGACAACACTTTTCTGCGTTCTGTTTCTCGATGGGAAGATGGCTATGGTCCACATCTGTAAAGAGCTCCACCTCTGCTCTCTCTGAAACCCCCTGCCTCGTGTCCAGATGTATACTGATGTGTACTGATTTTTAGAGGATTTGAAAGAGATGAGTCCCAGGAAAATTCCAACTAATGAAGAAACCATGTGAATAAAGTAGAAACTTGTGACATTTTGAGAAGTTGGAATGGAGTCAAAGCTTGGTGTTCATCTGGTGGCTAAAAAGTGCTTAAACTAGACTTTTCATTGGGCCGTGGAACTAGAAGAAACTCCTCATGCTCCCAGTGGTCAGTGGAAGTTAGAGTTCTTTATACTTCATCCAGGGGCAGACACAGGACCACAGACAACTGCTCCAATAGTCCCTCAGTCCTATTGCCATCACAAATACCTGGGAATTTCTTTAAAAATGAAGGATAAAGTTCTCGGCTACCTACCTAGATTTCTAGATGAGTAGGAATTAGCAATCCAGTCTACCAGCATCAAATCAGCCTGACTGGAGTTATGTTTGTGTGTGTTTGTTAGATTTAGTACATGTTTGTGATACATGATGATTACATTCACTGTGGGAAGTTGACATATGTACATGACACCTCTTAATACTTTTTACTTCCTTTGGCTTTTCTCCCTTCTCTCATCATCAATCTCTTGATCTTCTTCCCATTTGCAAGAGATTGCCAAGTGCAGTGGTGCACATCTGTAATCCCAGCACTTGGGAGGCTGAGGCAGGAGAAACCTTGCAAGTTCAAGACCAACCTGAGCTACAAAGTGAGCTCAAGGCCAACCTGAACTGCATCATGAGACCCTGCCTCAAAAGACAAAAATCTATCTATCTTGCCTTTTATCTATCTTTTATTTTGCTCTTTAATTTATTTATACTTTGGGTTTCTCATATAAGAGAAACGTATGATATTTAAGCTTGCACATAATGGTAATCATCATGAAATCAAATCACAGCAAATGCTGGGGAGGTTGCTGGGATAAAGGAATCCTTCTACACTGCGGTTGGGAATGTAAACTAGCTGACTGGTTTTTTAAATGACATTTGGAAAATGATCTAATCTGACTCATTCAGTTTTATAGATATGGAAACTGAGGCTTGTAGAGTTCTAACAAGAGTTTTAAGAAACTTTCATCGTTTTTTTTCTGAAAGCACCACAAAAATGGCAGTATAATAATTTTTAAAAGGCAGAAGTGAAAAGGACAGGAGATTTAAATTTTCGATAAAATGTTGGGATTTGTAGATTAGAGGAGTGCTAATTTAAGGTACAGAACGTTAAATGCAAGTAAGGAATGAGAGAAGTTTGTCTAACAAAACAGGAAAAAGTAATTACATTCATCACACATGCTTTTATGCCACTGAAACCCTGAATGTCTCCAGGACTGAGGTAAATAAATGCTTAAAGGCAATGGATGGGATATAATAATAAAAATAGAAAGATTGTATTTTCTTTTTTATTTTATTGGTACATTTTAGGTGCACATATGGATAACATTTATCATAGGGAATTGGTACCTGTACATAATATATCTTGCTTCTTTTTTTCTCATTTTCTTTCCCTCCTTTCAACCTGTCTTCCCCTCTTTATTCACAAAAGGTTTGCTTCCATTTTTCCTTCTATTCTTTTTTTTTTCTCCCTTCTTTCCTTTCTCCCACCCCTCCCCCTTATTTCCCTTCTCATTTGAACATTTTCTTCCCATTTTACAATAACTATTATACATTTTGGCCCTTATTTACACTTTCAATCTCCCACACCAGAGAAGCCATGTAATAGTTGAGCATGTGCATCTGATTTATTTCACTTGAGTGTATGGTCTCGAGGAGCAACCATTGAGCTGGAAATGTCCCAAACTTGTCTGTGACCACACCACCCTGAATGCGCCCAATCTCTTCTGATCTAGGAAGCTAACCAGGCTCAGGCCTGGTTAGTATTTGGGTGAAAGAAATGTCTCAAGTTTGTTCTTCTTTATGGCAAAGTAATGCTCCAATGTATGAAAGAACATCTTCATTCATTCATCAGTTGATGGGCCTTTAGGCTGTTTCCATGATGGCTATTACAAACTGTACTACTATAAATATGGGTTTGCAAATATCACTGTAGTATGATGCTTTTAATGGAGTAGCTGGGTTGAGTGGAACCTCTAGTTTTAGTTTTTTGTGATATCTCCATACTGATTTCCACAGTGGTTATACCTGTCTGCACTCTCACCGACAGGGAAGAAAGGTTCCATTTTTCCCACAGCTCCTCCAGCATTTGTTATAGCTATTCTTTCTGAGATGGAATCTCAGTGCTATTTTAACTTGCATCTCTTAAATGACCAGGGATGTTGAACATTTTTTCATATATTTATGTGCCATTTCTACTTCTTCATCTGAGAAGAGCCTATTCATTTCAGATGCCCATTTTTGGATTAGGCCTTTAAATATGGGGAGGGGGGATCTGGTTTTTTGTTTTTGTTTTTAGTTTTTGGTATATTCTAAATATTAGTCCTTTGAGGAATAGCTGACAAAACTTTTTTCCCACACTGTGGTTTGTCTCTTCACAGTGTTGATAGTTTCTTTTGCTGTACAAAAGCTTTTTAATAAGATGAGATTCTAGATCTTGATTCTTTGTGATATTTCCTGTGCAATCAGGGTTTTGTTCATAAAATCTTAGCCTATACCACTGTCTTCTGTTAGATTTAGGGCTCCTGTTTTAATATTAGATCTCTGATTCATTTTGATTTAGTGTAGTGCATGGTGAAAGATATGGGTCTAGTTTTAATCCTTAGCAAATGGAAAACCAGTTTTTCCAGAACCATTTATAAAAGAGTTCATCTTTCTTCCAGTGAAGGTGTTTTTGTTTGGCTCCTTTGTCAAAGATAAGGTGGCTGAGTATGTTTGGAGTTGTTTCTTCATCATCTAATCTGTTGCACTGATTCTTGGGTCTGTTTTGGGTTTTGTTTTGGTTTTGATTTTTGGTTTGTTTGTTTTGTATTTTCACTAGTCATACTGTTTTCATCACAGTAGCTTTGTAGTATAATTTCAAGTTAGGGATTGTGATGTCCCTGCTTTGCCTTTGTTGCCCAGAATTGCTTTTACTATTCTAGGTCTCTTCTGGTTCCAAATGAATTTAAGATTTTTTTCTCTAATTCTGTGAGATATGCTATTGATATCTTGATAGGAATTACATTAAATCTGTATATGAAAACAGAAAGATTCTTGAAAGTTAGATCTCAAGATTACTTATCTTCTCCTAATAAACCATTGAACTAGTATTTCTCCCTAGCCAAATGAACAGCTGAAGATCTAGCTCAGGAAAGCTGAGCCCCAGGCCCTGGACAGAGGAATACCAGCCACAGCTGACAGTAAACAGGAAGAACCATCTTACAAACAAGAGGGTTATGTGAAAATCTACTCACTGAATGTTAAGATTGTTTGTCATTTAAAATAAGAAGTTACAAACCAGAGTTGCGAATTCATCTCTCGAGATACAGACCAACCCAACAGTAAAGAATTACAAATACTAACATTTGAAGTTGGCCCATTAAACTGTTAAGTCCCAGCTCACTTTATAGTCAAATCTACCACCAATTAGTAAATGCTTTTCATAAAAACAGAGCTTTCAATAAAATCTTCATTATCTTATTCTTTAAGTATGAAATAAGATCATCAGATACCCAAAGAAAAGCACTAACATAAAATAGGTCAAAAATAATTAAGCCAAATAATATTGAGGCTTCCCTCCATGAATATAAAAAAATAAAAATTATTCAACCCCCAAAAAAAGAATGCAGAAGAAATAACTGAAATAAAGGGAATTTAAAAATCTAAAATATACAATTAATAATCTCAGATAATTAATATTTTTAATCCATGAGTCAGATGTCAGGTTAGAATGTTATAAAAGAGATATAATCAGTGACTAAGTGATTAGAAGTTAAAAATATAACAAAGAAATGAAAAGTATAGAAGAGTATTAAAATATAGTCTTCAAGAATTCTAGAAAGTTTAACAAAATGATGAAAGGAGGAAACAGGCAAGAAAACCATACTTTGCCAATATTTGATTAATAGAAAGAAATTACAGCAAGAAAGCACGGAGAAAATGTATGGAGAAAATTATTAATGCAGCCCCTCCCTAAAAAACTATTAATAATTAAAAGTATGTATTCTCTAATAGAACTAGTAAGTCCCCAGAAAAGTGAATAAAAAGTATTTAGGCAGATGTATATTTTGATAAATGTTTAGAAAACATGTATGAGAAAATGTTATTTTCAGCAAGAAGACATAAAAGGTCAAGCACATCCTAAGAATCACCCTTACAGTGAGATCAGATTATTCAACATCGCTGGAAATTAGAAGATGCTGGACTAATACCATCAGAATGAAGGGGAAAATTACTTTCACCCCCAGAATTTTGTACTTATCTACACTATCAATCTAGAGAGGAGAGATTAAACGCTCTACCTTTAATTAGAGATAACTAAATTATCAGATATGTAAATTGGCACAATTCTTGCCTTAAATATGATGTTCCCCAAGAAGATTCTAAGGAGTGTTTAACCAAAATAAGGGAGTAAACGCAAAAATTAATGGGTAGAAAATTCAGTGGAGGAGAGAGGTAAAAGGAACACCCAGGAGAGAGGTGAAGGAGTGGAGCAGGGTCTAGAGAGCAACCAGTCCACATTTTACACCAGAGGATGAGGGGCCCCTGGGAGACACTTCCAGAAAATGCTAAGGCTTCACTTTGCTGAAGTGTTAGAAGGTACTGAATCAGAGAGTGAATCAGAATCAGAGTTTGAAAATGGCTTTGTGATAAGTCTACAGAAAACTCAGCAAATTAAGAACTTTAACAAATGTTTAGTCTGAAAAAACTACAATAATTCAAGAAAGCAAATGGAGCTATAGGATACTGAATGACTTAGCTAAGAATCATATGTCAATATTCTCTATAAAATGAATATAAACATTCATGTTATCATCAAATGGGGCTTTTTAGAAAGAATTCTAGTAGAGGTTGGAGAGATAAACTCAGAAGAGAAGAGTATGACCAACATTACAGCCTCAGAAATATATTCCTGGCTGGATGTACTAGTGCATGCCTATAATCCCAGTACCCCAGAGACTGAGGCAGGAGGAGCTCCAGGAGTTCAAGATCAACCTGGGCTACATAGTGAGTCCAAGGCCAGAGCTACCCTGGACTACACAGTGAGACCCTATCTAAAAAAAAAAAAAAAAAAGAGAGAGAGAGAGAAAGAAAGAAAGGAAAGAAATATATTCCTATCACATTGTCAGAAATGAAAACACTCAGCGATATTTCATCTCTCCCCAAAGAGTATAAACTGAAGAAAGTCAGATGATTACTAGTTAACTTCCTAACACCTACGGAGTCTGAAACATGGATGTAATCAACACATTTAAAGTCTTCTGTGCTTCGGTTTTCTAATACGTAAAAAAATCACTCATATTAATACCTTACAGACTATTTTATTTCATTCATTCCAGCAGTGGAATTGAAGGAAATTACTTTTAATGAATGAACCTATGAACCTTTACAATGAGATACAGAGAAAGAGAGAGAGAGAGAGAGAGGAACCAAAAACAAACTTTGTCCTTTGCCCATCTTAACAAAGACCTGGGAGGGGAGAAAGTGATCCTTAATCAAATACAGAGTTTGTGTTATACTTTCTCACCATCCTAGGCTCAGTTCCTTACATCCTGGTGACTATTTTGAGTTACATCATGTCCCCCCGAAAAGACATGTTGAAACTCTAACTCTCAGTACTTGTTCTTGTTACTTCACTTGAAAATCAAGTTAAAATGAGGCGATTAGGACAGGCCATCACCCAACCTGACGAGTGTCCTCGCAATGAGAGGTACAGGCAGAGACGCAGAGGACAGTGCTGTGGGAGCACACAGACACAAAGCGGGAAGACTGTGAGGCAAGGAGAGGGAAGAATGGAGTGCTGCAGCTGTCAACATAGGAACATCCAGGACTGACATTCACCACCAGAAACCTGGAAGAGGCATGACTGGTTTCTACTGGTCCCAGGGGAAGCATGACCCTACTGGTACCCTGGTTTTTAGCCCCCAAACTGTGAGATGATGAACTGTTTTGAGTCACCCACTTTGTGGCACTTCGTTACAGCAACTGTAGGGAATGAATACAAGTCAGTGATGTCCTCCGCATCAGCAAGAACACTTGTCTTTTTTCATGCTATTGGAAGAGGAAAAGGACCCCCCATCCATTTCTCAGTAGACACAAAGGCAGTAGCACAGCTTGGGGGTGCAACCCTCTGATATCCAAAGAAACACTCATCAACCCTTCCCAGAGAAGAATCTTGACATCACCAGTCACCAGGTTGACAGACGCCACACTCGTTGATCCCAATGAGGGTGGCCAGGTCTTGCAGAAATGGGTGCAGCAAGAGAGAAGAACTCTCCTATTTACTAAAAGCTAAATAAAACAAGAAGCTAAAATATGTAACATTGATTTATTTCAAATATGGAATTGACATGTAAAGTCAAAGTGCTGAATTATACTCACATCTCATCATTTAGCTTTCTCTTTCAAAGCCTGTTTTATGCTCCTTAAGGGACATGTGGGTGAGGAAACATTTATCATGAAGTGACATTTGTTTGGGAAGATCAAGGTTTCACACAGGGAATTGTGCCAGGAGAGCCCTTCTGAGGTCTTGCCTTGTCATCTTCTTGCAAAGATGAAATAGTAAAATAGGGGACTTGTGAGCAAAAAGCATTACCCCAGTGTGAGTTGTATTGCTGGTTTCTTATCAGTATAGTTTTGCAAAATAAAAAGAAAAGAAGGGTTAGTATACTCATGAGTTAGTACTGTGATGGAAGTTAGACATTAGGGCCATGAGCAAACCAGTGCATGTTTTGTCAAACAGGCAAATAGAGTACATGACAAACTATCCCATCAGCTCGCTACCTGCTCAGAGAACCAGACCTTGTATCTACCACTCCTTCCACCTTGGTCGGGGATGGCTAGCAGTTATTCTGAGGAACCATCTCTCTCACATGATTATGAGTGAAAATGCAGAGCTTAAGACTTTTCAAAAAACCAAAAAAAAAAAAAAAAGCACATTTTGAATGTGGGAAGAAGGAAATCTGAATTCTGCTCAACATTCGATGCTGACATTTAATACTGTCAAGAATACTAAACTGTCTCCTCCAGACTGCTTTATAAGCCAGATATTACAAATTAGTAAGTGTGACACTCGATGCAATGCAGTTTCTGTACCAGCTGGGGAACTCGATGATTCTAAAATATCCTAGGACTGTTGTCTACTGCACTGTCCCCATGGAATCTTCTGATTAAGTGAGGAAGCCCAGGAATACAGGCATGAAAGAAAGACTTTATTTTTAGTTGTTGCCTTTGGCAAAAGTTCTCTGCCTAAATAGAGGGAATTTATTCTGAAAAAAAAGAAAAAAAACACCCTAAATTTTCTTTCCTGCCACATAAAGAAATAAAAATAGCAAAGGCCTCATAAATTACCATCCTCCAGTGTCAGGATGTCTGTTGCGAAGCTGATCGTTAAGTGAGGGCTGCTACAAAGTCACTCTGCAAGCAAGAGTCCTCCGCCTACTTCTGAACACCACCGTGACAACTGAAACAGGTGAATAGGCCTTTGGGCCAAATCGTACTTTTTTTTCATTTATAGGTACAGATTTCAGAGAAGGCCAGAATAACAGACCTCATTATTATCACACACTTCTCTTGCACCAGCTGAATTCTGAATGTCAAAAAGCAGTCACACACCTCTTGTACTCTTCTTAAAGATGTCAGAAGCAAAAGTGTTCCACACATCCATGTGCTTGGGGAGTTTTCTCTTCACTCTCCTAAGCCACCTTGCCCACGAGCCTCTAAATGAGATTCGGCATGGGTAGGATTGGCAATTGCACCACAGCTAGCCTGTCCACAGTTTGGGCTAATGGACCCTCGAGCAGGTGAAGTTTAAAGAGGTGAATACGATGAAACTCATCACCCCATTACATTTACTCCACTCCTGATGATTCTCCTTATTTACTAGGCTAAATTCTAAGATGCACACCAGAAACGTCCCTCCTACTCCCAAGGACTATGAATGTGATGATATATTACACCCATGATTATGTTATTTTATGTAACATCGAGGGATTTTGCAGTGCAATTAAAATTACTTATCAGTTACATTAAAATAGGGAGATTATTCTAGTGAGTCTACTCCAATCACATGAGCCATTTTATCCAGCTGCTAGAAGAAGGAAAAGCCAGAGAGATTCATCATGTGAGACGGATTTGAAACAAGACAGCTTCTCCGCTGCAGAGACCAGAGGACCACCGCTCAGGACTCTAGAAGCTGAGAGTGGCACCCAGACGACAGCCAGCCAGAAAACAGGAACCTCAGTCGTGCACCCACAAGAAGATGAATCCCACCAACAAACTGAATGAGCTGAGAAGCACATTCCTCCCTTGAACCTCCAGATAAGAGCCTCCCCGATACATTTGAGTCTTAGAATAGTCCAAGTAGGAAACCCAGTCATACTTGCCTGGACTTGTCACCTGTAGAACTGAGGGTTCATTGTGAGTGTTACAGTTTGGATCTTAAGTGTCTCACAAAGGTGCTCATGTTAAAGGCTTGTTTCCTAGGGTATTTCTGCAAATGATGGGCCATGTAAGCAGTGGGCCTTAGCGGGAGGTCTTCTGGTCACTGGGACCATAACTCTGATGGAATTGGGGTCCTCTGCCTTTCTTCTGCTTCCTGAACCACGAGGCGAGCAGCTTTGCTCTGCTGTGTGTTTTGAGCATAATGTACCAGCTCACCACATGCACAGAACAGTGGCCCAAACTGATATGGATGGACACTTCTAACATAGTAAACCAAAAGTAACCTTTCTCTTTACAAGCTGATTTATCTCAAATACTTGTTCTACTGATGGACAGCTGACATAGCATCGTCACAAGCTAAGTATGTGGTAATTTTGTTACTCGGTAATAGGAAGCCCATACAACTTGTGTTTGAGACACCATCGTTGAGGCCTGTCCAGTAACCCAATTCCTCTGAGATTCAAGATTTCCCTTCCTGTCACCACATCTCTTGCCTGTTTGCCAAAATTCCAGGCCAGTGACTGAGTCCTTGCTACCTGCTCAAAACATTCTTCAGGTCCTAAGGGATTACAGTCCTGTCTAGATTCCTGAAATTGTGGGCTGCCGACTGGAGCAGTCTGAATTTTGGGATCTCTTGCTTCTTCCTGCTAAAGCAAATCCACATCCAATGCCCATTATTTACCTGCATTTATACAAAGAGCCCTGACTTTGAAGGCAGACAGGACTTCTAATCGCAACTCTACCATTTAATATTAGGAAAGCCATCAAGGCTCCCGGGACTCATTTTTCACATTACAAGATGTTGCAGTGTGTGTAAAGTAGATAATAACCTATTATCACTATTACCAGTTTTTTCATGTCAATCCACACAACTAGTGTTCGTTCCAATGAAATGAACTCCTCCAGAGCTTCTATTTTGGTCTATCACACCATTTCCTGCTTTAGAAGGTGCATACAGTTCCAAGTCCACACCATTGCCACCTGGCATACCAGGTGCTTAGCACCCAGTACTGGACATCCCATTTATTCATTCATAAATAGTATTAAGGGCTGGGGATGATAGCTCAGAGGCACAGCACCTGCCTGACAAGCACAAGGTCCTGAGTTCAATTCCTGGTACAAAAAAAAAAAAAAAGGAGTACCAAGGACCTTTGTAGATGACAGGTACTGTAGACACCATAAGAGTACGTCAGCGAACCAACTTATTAAGGCCTCAGAATTTATGTACTAATACAAACCTTGCATGATGGATTCATTCTATAAGATATGTGAATTTATTGCCGTTTTGCGGTTCCCTCAAGACCTTCAGAGTCATAACCACTATCATTGCCCTAAAACTGTATGGAAATGTAATCGACATTATTCTTGCATCAAAGAGCAGCAAATACTGCCTCTTGCAGCTGATAGCTAAGATATAATATGCCTGCTGTAAGAGGAAAGAACAAAGGTAGTAACTTTTATGTGGTAATGAAATGCTCCTGTTATACTTCAGTGAGTTAATGAAAAATATTGCTTCATTTCAGAGATTTGGGTAATGAGTCCATAAAGAGAAAGCAAGGCAGTGACCGAGGCTGGAAACACTTCAGAAATATATGAACATTTTACTGGTTGGATCTCAGATTGGCTGTGTAAAAAGAGAAAGATGAGACAAATCTTGTTTACCTCCCGTTGGAAGGAAGCCCTGACTCTCCCTGAAAACCATTTTGTAAACCAAAAGAACTCATTTCAGAGAGCCACTGAATTTATCTCAATGGCAGTTTATTAAAGTGACTGTCAAGGCTGAATAAAACTACATGAAAAACCTATCTGTCTTGGGTCCATCCAACACCATGGATTTTCTAAAAGAGAGTCCTTCACTTAAGTGTTGGCCCTAAACCACCAACATGACTATTTACAGCTTGTGTTGCAAATAAGTAAATAAAAAATGAGGCTAGTAGAAAAACAGAGTTTTCATTGAATTGCCTCCTATTTACCAGTAATCACACCAAGTGTTTTTTTGGATTGGCAAAACTGAACTCTCTACATATTTATATTGGTAACATTTTCCAGGAGGCTCTACCAAAAGGTATCTGAGCACCTTGTGTTGTGAAATTCAGAGGAATGGAAACATTAAAACAAGTAAACCTTGTCTCCCAGTACCGCCTGCTGGAAAGGAAATCCTACCTTTCCAAGGGCATGAGTCTAAATGAGGCCTCTGTCCTTAAATTCTTTAATCAGTTGCCTTAGAAACTGGAAGAATGTGGTGGGCGCCTCCAGTCAGACGGTAATAGCCTGATAGGTTTAATCACCTGTTACTAGCCAAACACACACTTGCGTGAAGGTGAAACTGGTATTCATTGTGCCTGAACATCTGCATTTTGCAGATCCTTTGGCACTTAAATAAAAGTATGTCCTCCATGAGAAGGAATGTTAGGGTCTTTGGGACTGGGAAGTCTTGTTTATCACCATTTGGTGACTTGTTAGAAACCATTCTTGAAAAAATATGTGGAATTCAATCTCGTTCAGCAAACTACTGAATTTCTACTGTGAGAAAGGCATGCAGTGAAAACTAATAATGAGTTATATTCACTCTTGTTTCTAGCCAGCACCAGGAATTTACAAAATAAAATATGGCACATCGTAATCATGTTAAAATGCTGAGACAGACATTGTCTTGCTATCATTTTACTGAATGAAAACGGACTTTGTGATAGCTAAATTAAGGATATATTACATTTTAAAATTAATTTCTTGAGACCTCCAAAATAGTGATCATCCAAACATATGTAACTAAAAGTAAAGATCAGAGTGTGATTTCTAAAATCAGCATGCAATTGATGCCAAGGAAACGAGAATTCTTAATTAGCATCTCCAGATAGAGGGTCTGGTCATTTTCTAAATTCTCTTTAGGGTGTCTGACTGTATACTTATTCCAATCCCATAATGATATCTTCTCTTATTGAAGGGTTTAATTCTAAACTTGTAGAATTATTCGTGTATTTATTGCTTTATTTTGGGACTTTTTCTCTCATATTCTTCCTCAAAAGTGATTGTTCACTTTATTTTTCAGCATTGTTGCTCTGGAAACAGAGATGCAATAAATATCTTTAAGTATCAGTGCTTTTATTTCTTTTTTTTTTTTTTTTTTTT
>RJWT010015478.1:0-20424 GCA_004365215.1 Cuniculus paca | reverse complement strand
TTCTCTTCTATGAATTGTTAAAACTGATTCAGCTGACATTGTCATCTAGTGGAAAAATAATATTCATCTTTGTCTAGTGGTGGATAATTACTTTCTTGTACTTTTAGTGTACTTTGTTATTATTTGATTTGATTTGATAGCACATATGAGCAGACACTAATATCTCTGCTATATACCAGATATGCATAACAATGAATAAGTGTGTGAACTTTGCATTTGAGGAACTAATTCTGTAATGGTAAAGAAGGGTTGAGTATAAATAAGTGGAATAGATTGTTACAGGGGCTATGGTGGAAATGCATGGTGAGGGCATAAAGAAACAAAATCCAATGATCATAGCCATTCCCATTTAAATGTATGAAATTTTGTGATTTCTAAGTATTTCAACAAATTCCCAATATGTTACACATAAAAGCTAACCGAGAATATACGACTGCTGCTTAGAAGATACAAGTACTACTTACTGTCTGCTTTTAGAGGTAAAACAAACCTAATTCAGAATTGCAGTTTCCATATAGAATCTAAGCATTTTCCAGCTCCAAGGACAATGTTGTTAATAGCATTTTAATTTCAGATGATAGCTTTATCCCAAGTACCAGTGGCATGGTGGAATTTAGTTTATGAAGAAGACATTATTTGCGTTTAGATTTAAATAATCAGTGGCTAAAGAAGTTGAAAGTGAAAGTTGCTTATTTTAAAAGGAGTCTTTTAAAATTACTCTAGTACTCAAATTCACAGAGGTTGCGTTGGAAAGCAAATGCTGTCCCAGACCAGAGGTGCTCCACTCATGGAACACCCATGTCCCATGCTGGTTCCCGTTACGTGGACTTTCCCAGTCCTTTGTGTTCCCAGGGGTCTGATGCATATTCTCATCTCAGCTGTGAGCATTTCTCTGTAGGCACTCAAGTCCTCCTGTGAATGCCTCTGAACCAAGAGAGGTTTGTAATTCTAACAAATTACTATCATAGAGACTGTTTCCTCTCTTTAGGGGTTGCTACCAGCATATCTCACTCCTGTGTGAGGATTTGGTGGTACTCGATTGTAGGAATGTTGTTAGGGGAACTAAGGAAACAGAATTTTCTTGGTATATCTTTGAGAAGAAATAGCTTATTTACAGTATGTGAAATACTAAACAAAAGTCCTAGGTGGCTTCTACATTCCAGGCACTTTTTATACAGTATTATCAATTTAGTATCCCAGACTCTTGAGAGATAGGTAGTAGGATTTTCTTTCCACTCACTAAGGTTTGGCGACCATTCAGTTAAGTTTGTTTGTCCTGAACCTATCATCTGTACATCATTAAAAGATGGCATAAATTTTTAAATTCTGGTTATAATTTCTCTCTTCATCTGTGCTCAAGTATAGCTTAGTTATCCCACCTGAAATTTGCTGTTTCTTTCCTCTATAGTATATCATCAGTGGAGTTCTGAGGTCTACATGTTATAGGGGAGAATTTCCTTTGTATACTTAAGTTTAAAAGAAGACTGTATTGCTTAGACTTACCAATTGCTTGAGGCACTCTCTGTGATACAGTTGACCCTTTTTTCTTTTGACAGATAAAGTTAGGAAGAGGTTGAAAATAGAACAGTACTAAGTCTCAAGTGAGTTAGTTGGAAGGAACTAGAAGCGAGGCTGAGGAGGGATAAGAATTGTTTTAAGGTGAAAAAGGTATTAGTAAACTTAATTTCTTATTTAGATTCTATGAAAATCTACTTTCATTAAACTGGCAATGCGAGTACTTTAGTATGTTATTTAAGGTAAGAGGCCCCACTAGCACAATTTGATATGGATATTATCAAGTTCACGATAGCTTATATTTGATGTCAACAAGTTAGATAAGCTGTTGTACTTTCATGCTGTCTGCTGATAAGAAGTAAATTGAACTACAAACTTCCAGAACATAGGTAAAAAGATCCTGAAGCAGTAAGAGAGACTAGAAAATGGTCTCATACAGCATGAAGGACTATGTTCAGGTACCTGCAGCTGAATTTAATTCATCAGGGGAGTCAACAACATTTCTTTATCTGAGTAGGTTCAATAATTTTATTCTACATGTTCTTGTGATGTTTGTAAGCATTCTCTTATAATTTCTTTTGTGATTAGTATTGCCAGTCATTTTAACTTTGTATTGTCTTTTATAAAAATCTGAGTAATAGAAAGTTTCAACTTAATTTTATGTATTTGCTTTATAGTGGGTAGCTTTTCATTTACAGTAAGTGATCAAGAATGTTTTTGTTTTGGGTCTTCCTGAGAAACTTACTGTGATCACTTATTTCCCTAAGTGGCAGTGCAATTCTCATCTGTCAGGCATTTACATTTGTGAATTCAGTGGTTATGATTAATGGAAAGCTGAAGTGTGTAATTTAGAAATTGTCTCGTGCTTGAATCTGCTGTGGCAATTACCCTTTGAAGTCAGGAGATCTGGGTTGAAATTGCAGAGCCTCTGATCTTTACAAGCTGTGTGGTATTGGACAAATCAGCATTGTATAACCTCTGTTTCCTCTAATCAAATAGAGATGATAACCTCCTCAGAGAGTTGCTATAGGAACAGAAGAATGTTGTAAAGTCCTTAGGATAGGGCTGCGCACATGTCAGAATATA
Source organism: Cuniculus paca (assembly GCA_004365215.1). Classification (NCBI taxonomy): domain Eukaryota; kingdom Metazoa; phylum Chordata; class Mammalia; order Rodentia; family Cuniculidae; genus Cuniculus; species Cuniculus paca. The sequence continues at coordinate 17,823 of RJWT010015478.1, read as the reverse complement.
TTTTACTTCTGCTGGTATTATTATTGAAAGCTGTTGTGAACAATGTATGAAACTTATTGCAGGCATTAAATAATTTCCAGCAAAGGTTTTCACAGTGTTGGGAATACTATCTAAAGGACCTGCCATCTCTTTCTACTTATGTTGTTGTCATAGTACTTTTACTTCATTGCTAGTAATTGGCATTATTTTGCTGGATGCATATTTAGTGAGAATTTTACATAGAGTTTTTTTTTTTGCTATGATCATGGAGAAAGTATTATTACATTGGTAAAGGAATTAGGTACAAGAGAACAAAGTCACCTGCTCATGTAGCTGGGCAGTGAGGGCTTTTTATTCTTAGTTCCCTGCTGCCTATTGAATGAATAATTTGCCAAAAGTTCATCTTTTCCCCTCAGGAGACCTAAGCTTTCTGAAAGTGGGAGCTGGGAATGTTCTTGGCATTCAAGTTCATATTTATATGTGAAGCTCCTTTAAACTAAAAGAAATGTGTAATGTATAATTATTTCAGAAAGTATCAAAGTAGGTGAAACATAAGAGCTTATTAAGACTATTTTCATTGAAAATGAACAAAAAGTATCACTCTAATAGAAAATATGAAGTAGTATGACTTGTTTTTCAGTGTGTTATCTTTTTTGCCATGACAACAGCCCTGTCAGCCTTGCGTTAGTGTTACCAAAGTATTTGCCGCAATCTTCTTATCAGATTATAAGCTTGTAAGCTCATCATAGTACCTGCATGAGAATTGCTGGACACATAGTTGATTTTAACTTGTTTCAGTATCAATGTTAAGTCATGAGATATAATTTTTCTGAGGTATCTTTGTACCAGGTATAGTAGACACAGAAATATGATTTTTGCTGATTTGATTTCCTTCTCCACAACTAATCAAACCTTTGTTTTGCTTTTGAGTCTGAAAAGGATTCAAGTATTTTTTTTTTGTGTGTGTGTGTGTGCCGGAGATTGAACTCATGACCTTGTGCTTGCCAGGCAGGTGCTAATGCCACTGAGCTTAATCTCCAGCCCCTAAAAATGATTCAAGTATTTTGATATTAATCTGAAAACATAACTCTTTGCAAAATTTGGATTCTTTGCAATTTTTTCTTCTGTTAGTAAACATTTTGAACAGTGATGTTATGGTTTGTGTCTAGACGCCCCCCAAAGCCTCATGCAGTTTTAGATGGACCTTTTTTGGATGTGGCTAAATCTAGAATGTGTGATTGATTGGTGATACAATGCTGAATTAAGGGTGAGTGATTGCTGGATCAATCTGCTGATTGAATTGACACCACCCTAATTCAAGCAGGCTGTATAGAGTATAAAAGGGGCAGAAAGATACTATTGAGGTTTGGTTGTTGATTTCTGTGTCTTCTACCACTGTGAACCATTGCTCCTCTGCCATGTGCTACTCTGCCTTGGTGCTGACCAACTATAGACTGAAACCTCTACAAATTGTTAACTAAATAAACCTTTTCTCCTTTTACCTTGGGTGTTGGATATTTTGTCTCAGCAATGAGAGTAAAGTAACAAAGACAGAATTTGGTACCAGAAGTGGGATTCTTGCTGTGACTACACCTGACCATGTGGTTCAGGAACCTTTAGGAATGACTTATGGGAAGAGTTTGGAAAGGTTTGGAGATGCCAGCTTAAAAGTAGAGCCGGAATGCCTTTGGCTCTTCTGTATGGGAAATTCTGATCAGAGCTCAGAAGATCAGAAGGCTTATTATAGAAATCTTGCCAGTAAAGATCAGGTTCCACAGGTTTTTTCTGCATTGGCTATTGGACTCCAGATGATGTGTGACATGACTTGGCAGAAAGTTTGTCTCCATTTTGCTCATGTACAGAGACTCTGCCTGAGACTGAAATTAAGGGCAGTGGACTGGCAGTTAAAATTAATCTGGCAGAAAAATTTCAAGGCAATTGAATGTTAAGACTGTGGCATGGCTATTGTTGGGAGCTTCTAGCCAGACTTATGTTGAGAATTGAGACCAAAGAGGCCAGAAGAGTGATTTAAAATGTTGCACGTTTGGCCAGAAAGCAAGCTCTAGTAAAGCTGTGGACTGCATTCTTTGATTTGATTGGTTTAAGTCCCTTTCCTACTATTTGAATGCAATATGTGAGAAGATAGGAACAGCTCTTTTGAAAAATGAGACACTACGGTAGCCATTGCTGGTTTCTTGTTGTCCAGCTTGAAGGCCTGTAATGCTCTTTTGTTTTATCTGGTTTTATATTACTTCGTTTTGTTTGAGTTTATTGTCTGTAAATGTATGAACAACCATTCTGAAGAAAGCAAGAGACACTAGGGTAACCATTGTTAATCTCCTGTTGTTATGTTTTGAAAACCTGTATAGCTTACAGTGTTCTGTTTTGAAATGCTATATTGTGTTTGACTCTATTCTGTTTTCTTTTGCTTTGTTTTGTTTTGTTCTATTCTCTTTAAAAAAAAAAGCTGTGGACTGCAAAGATAGAACAGAGGAGATCTTGTTTGCTGAGAAGAAATGAGAGAATAGAAAAAAATTGCCTGAGGGCATCACAAGAAGCAGCAGGACTCCATCTTTTGCAGCCTTAAAACTGCAAAAGTTAAAAGACTTTACTTCGAGAAAAAAGCCTCAGTGCACCATGTTCTAGAATGGCAGAAGCTATACCATGTTCCAGAATGGCAGCAGGGTAGTGAATTTGCTCCTCAGAATTGGATTCAGAGTGCTCATCGATCCAGGTGCTTGACCCCTACAGTCAAGAGAGAAGGAAACCTGGCTGCTGCTCCAGCTGGCAGCAGACCTTGACATCATCCACATGGCACTGATTTTAGGCTCATGCAAAATGCAACAGTTGGGAGGTCAGGCAGCATGCCCCTGAGAGGGCAATGTGTGAAGTTGTGAGTGTGAAGCCAGAGATGCAGTGGAAACCCCAGAAGTTTGGAGAAGCCAGGAACATGGATCATCTGAGGAAAATTGCAAGGAGGGAATAGAGTGGGCCCAAGAAAGAAACCAGGGGAGCTACAACAGAAGTCCCTTAGGGTCAGAGCCAGTCAAGCCCTTTGGAGTTCATAATTTGCCACAGATTACCTCAGATACTACACATAGAGCTATGGGACTTAATGTTTGCCCTGCTGAATTTTGGGCTTGTTTTGGTCCCATTCCTTTGTTTCCCCTTGCTTGTAAATTTTGGAATGGAAATGTCTATCTTGTGCTGTTGAAAGTGTAACCTTCTTTTTGGAAGGAATTCATGACTAAGAGTTTGCATTAAACCTAGGAAGAACTTTGGGACTTGGGCTTTTCAGCAGTGCTGAAACTGTTAGGACTTTCACAACTCTTGGAGAGGGATTAAATACTTTTTACATAAAGGAATGTGCTTTAATCTTTAGGGGGCTAGGGGTGGAATGTTATGATTTGTGTCTAGATCTCCCCTCAAAGCCTCATACAGTTTTAGATGGGCCTCAGAGGTGGCTGAATCTAGAGTGTTTGATTGATTGGTGGTACAATGCTGGGATCGAGGGTGGGTGATTGCTGGATCAGTCCACTGGTTGGATTGGCACCAGCCTAATCCCAGTATTCTGGATAGAATATAAAAGGGGCAGAAAGATGCTGTTAAGGTTTGGTTGTTGATTTTGCTATCTTTCACCACCACGAACTGTTGTCCCCCTAGTGTCTACCACCATGCCTTGGCACCAGCCAACTATGGACTGAAATCTCTGCAAACTGCGAGCTAAACAAACCTTCCTCTTTTAACCTCTTGTGTATTGGTATTTTGTCTCATCAGAGAGAAAAAAGTAACTAAGACAGATGGATAACATATTATATTATCGACATGTAGTGCTTAAGTATATGTTGCTGAATTATTCACTATTTCTTATAACAGTTTATAAACTCAAGTAGTGCAGAGATCATGTCCCTTTTATACTTTTTTGTATAAATGTAGTTTAGCAAGAGCCCAATTTAGTGTTTAGTTTTAGATGCTAGATTCTCATCTGTCTATTGGTAAGTTACTTGATTAGTTTTGTTAATTCCTATTTCTACAAAATAATAATAATAAACTAGGTCACTAGAAATGTTAAATAATGTAAACACAGTATTTTATGATTATGAAAAAATATCGTATAAATCTTATTGTGAGTTTGTTTTTATCACTAGTTTTATGATTGCACTCTTGCAAATCTGGACCTAGTTTTGTTTTAGCCTGTGCTGGTTTCGTTTTACCTGACATTTGGCAAACAAATGCATGAATGAATGATGCATACTTCATAAAGAGTATGCAATCTAGAGAAAATTGTCTTGATAAGATAGTAGCAAAAGCTGCTTACAACCGAGTTCTCTTACTTCTAGTACAAGTATTCTCTTACATTGTCTAAATACGTATAAATGCACACTTAATATGTACTCCAGTTTCATAAGTCATAGCAATAATTTAATAATGTCTTAGGACCAATATTTCTTTTAAGTTATTGTTTTGCAGGACAAGAAAGTGGATCCTTCCTATGCACATTATTTCTAGAGAGCTGATATGCCAGTTAGCCATTTAGGAAAATGAACCCAGGTTTTCAAATCATGTCCTTTTTCTGTCTTTTTTTTTTTGTCTTGTTCCTATACAAAGTTTATAAATTAGATACAGGTTCTTTGTCATATTTTTTGCACTTTCTTCAGTCTTTCATTTTTATTTTAGTTTTTTTTTATTTTAAAAAATAAAATAGAATAAAGGGTAGAAATAATACAGAATTTCAAAAACAAAACAATAGTAAGAAATCAATACTAGTTAATACATTCCATATTGCTGGCTTAGAAGTAGTTCAGGTTACAAGATCTAGGCATAAAAAATGATCGAATAAACAGTGACAGCACAAACTGTTCATTTTGATGAATTAACAGAGATTAGTAGTATAGTCATCTATCTTGCACACATATACATACATATAGTCATTTGTGTAAATCTGCGTACATATAATCTTTTCCTTTCTTCCGTTTCTCCTTTTCCTTATCCCAGTTTTCATTTTAGTTTTTAAATTACCTGTTTAATTTTCTTTGTGATGTGTTTTTAGGGACTAAGATGTATGCATTTAAAAATTAAGTTATTTTGGGTACCTGCCTGGCAAGTGCATAGTCCTGAGTTTGATTCCCAGTACAAAAAAAAAAAAAACCTTGCCCTGGAGAGGGGGGATAAAAAATTAAGCTGTTTTGGAATATATTAAATTTTTGGCGTATAAGATGTAATTAGTAACATAGAAAAGCCGTAAGTTTGAAAGGATGTCATTACATCATTACATGCTGGAGCATTTGTATATGTTTACTCAAGTATCAGTGAGCTGTTGGAAGCATCGTATAATACTATTGGTAGAGATGGACTGTAAATATGCACTGTGAAACCAGTTGACAAGCTAGAGAAACATACTATACAGGTAAGATGTTAAGTCTGAGCTATGTTATAAAAATGGAAAACAATAAGGAAGAAATTGTTGAAGTGGACACAATACAAAATCATTCATTCTTGCGTTGGAGCATACACTCAACAAACATTCGGATGCCTGCTGTGTGCCAGATGTTATTCCAGGTTCTTGGGGCTCACAGAAGAGCAAAACAATGATCACTGCCTTCACTGACCTCATCTCCTAGGGAGGGGAGACAGATGACGACCAGTGAAACCAATATGAAAATCATTTAATATGTGGGGTGATAAGTGCTATGGGAAAAAAACAGCAGGTTAAGCTTAGTCAGAATTTAGATGAAGAATTCGATAGGGTAACAGAGTTAGTCTGATAGGAATTTGGGTATGTTCCAGGCAGAGGAAATGAAAGAAATATTCAAAGGAGGGAACCTAACTTGCTAGGACTAGCAAGGAGATCATGGTAGCCAGAATGAAGTAGGTTGTGGTATGCTTGGGGAGGGATGTGAGTAGAGGATGAGCTCAGAAAGGAACTAAGGGAGTATGGACCATATATTTGCTTAATAGGACAGATTTGATATGGGCCACCTTTACAGCCCTTTGTTCTTGATCTACCAGTCACCCTCTGTGACAAACATCTACTATTTAAATCTCAAATATTAAAACAAAAAGGGGGACTTAATGTAGTTTCTTAGCATACAGATTCAAATATTTGTTGAATGAGTATGAGGAGAGAAGAAACTCAACATCCTCATTTCTTAATCACTTATTAAATTCTCATGCTTTTTCTATTTATTACAGTTTGAACTTTGTTTTTTCAATAGCCCATTAATATTTGGAAACTTGAATTTGTGGGTCAGTTTGCAGTATAAATTTTCACATCTTTTTTTTTTTTTTTTTCTCCAAACAGGAGTATGTTGCTGCTGTTCTGCTTTGCGTCCTCGCTACAAACGCCTGGTGGACAACATATTCCCTGAGGATCCAAAAGTAATTTGACCTACATCTACTGATTCTTCTCTTTGCTGACCCATTCTGCCCCCCTGCTGACCTTTCTAAGGTTTCCCTAATTTCATTTCTCTACTTTTACCCCTATGTCTCGTCACATACGTCACACACACAATTGTTTTTATACTTCTTTTTTAACTTTTAAGTGACCTTGCTCGCTTGTCTAGGTTCAGATCCTTTTTGTAGATTATGCACACATCTGGGATTTTCTTTGGTAATCCGTATAGTGCTTAATTGTAATCTAGTGCTGTATGATGTTCTTTTGTAATCTGTATAGTACTTAATGTAAGTAACATGCACTCATCAAAAATGTATGAACCAATACCAGATGATTTACACTATGTACTTAAGATACAACTGTGATCAGTTTTGAGTTTCTGCTCTCACCAGTCTCCTAGATAAGAAAATTAGTAATTAAACTTTTGTGTGAAAAAAAAGTTGATAGACAGGTGAAGTACAAAGTGGTACTGGGGTAAGTGGGAGTGATATCTAATTTGAATTTAGTAGAATAAAGGCCTGAAGAAAATGAAATCTAAGCTGGGACCCAAAGAATACTTAAAAGAGTTGGCCACACAGATATTAGAAGTGAATTGAAAGGTAAAGGGAGACTGTTCTAGTTTGTTTTCTTTTTACTTACATACCATCTAGTTTTTACTTTCTTTTTACTCACATACCATCTAGTTTTTTGTAAAAAATTGTAATACCTTTGAGAGAATGACTAATATCAAAGAAACTGGGTTTCATTGATTTTGCCTGATACTGCCTTAGCATCCAAACTCCTTACCATCCAAACTCCTTTAGCATCCCATTAATTGGCTATAAACACAAAATGCTATATATGAGTTTAATTTCCAGTAATCAACTATAAAGACACCTTTTCGTCAAAGAAACATTAATGTTTCTTTCCCCATCTCCTTCACTGTGCTAGGAATCCAAGACAGGTCTCTGTATGTTAGGTAAATGCTGTATTGCTGAGCTGTACCCCCACCCTGATCTGTCTCATTTTTAATCGTATCTGTTTAAACAATCATTTATATAGAGGAAGTTAGTCATAAAAACTGGTAGTTGGCAGAGCCTTTTTATGGCATATTGAAAAACACTAAGATATGATATCTACCTTTTAGGAGCTTTTTCATCCACTAACTGATAAAACAAAGGCATACTAAATATTAAATCATAATGCATAAATCAGTAAGTAAAATGCTAAGTAATCAGGTCGCAAAATCACTGTGAATTGGCAGTCTCTGGGAAGTGTACATTCTCTGGAAAGGTAGAGAGTATTATTCTTGTCATTGCAAGTGAGGAGAAGAAAGAGAAGGCATAGGAAAGCAAGAGATAACATTTGAGGTGACGACAAACTTAGTCTTCACCTAGATTCCCATAGCCTAATAGTAGTGTCATGGGTTGGTCATACCGTTGACCGGGATTTCTGATTTGAAATTTCAGGTATATGAGTTAATAGACCGAATAGTCAAATCATCACTTCCATAGGAAGTCTGGGACATATAATTACTGAAGGTAGGGTAGAGGGCAGAGGATGAAGGAATGTGAACAACAGGAAGATACCTACTTTATGCACTTTAACTTGTAGACATTGAGAGAGCTTTGAATACTTGTTGATAGCAGTGATGAGCAATAAGTTACACAATTGTGAAAAAAGTCTTTATTTTGCCAGGGGCTCAGATAACATTTATTTAAATAGAAATATATAAAATAGATTAATTTAAAAAAGATTTTCATGAACCATGCATTCATATGGCAATCATTATTCTGTTGCCATATTTACTATTTAATTCATTAAAACAAACATACACAAAAATAATATAATGTATCCAAGATGGATTAGCAGTCGGTATTTGGATATAGAAGTATACATGTCATAGCTCCTGCCTTCAAAGATTATTCTAGTGAGGGGGAAAAAATAAGTGATTCCTAGCCACGTAATCTCAGGCAAGTTTTTCCATTTGTCATGGAAATAATAAATATTACCTGTCTCATAAAGTTCTATTGAGGACCTAATCAGTTAATATAGTTCTTTGCCGACTTTTGCTTCTCTAGTGCTTATCACAATTAATGATATGTAGCATGTCATCATTGGAAGACATAAACAATAATTTTCTAATTGTCAGGGATCTGTTGTTTTTCTTGTTCTTTTTTAAAAACATTGTCTAAATATGAATGGATACAGTTCTGAATACTGTCTTATTAATTGTAGCAAAACTTTATAATAGTATAAGTTCTAAATCATTTGAAAAGTAATATGTTCACTATTATATATGTAAAAGTATAGGCTTAATATAATATTTAAATTTTTAAATTGAAGGAAATTCAGTGTGAAATCTTTTCAGTAGAATACACTCCATTCCAACATTCTGCAGTTGAAATACTTCTTTATAAAGGAAAGTGTTAAAGAGTGTGATTTCATTGTTCGTGAAGGATCATTTAAATACTTTTCCTAATTAGGGAATTTCTTTACCTTTTTAAAAAATCTGTTTCCATAATGGTGAATAATAACATAAGGAAGTTATATTTAGAAAGCTTCAACATGAGTTTGGATTAAAACCCAGTCTAAGAAGGGGACATGTAAAGAAGGCATCACTTATAAAATATAGATAACCTAATTTACCTTGTCATTATTTTTAGGATGGTCTTGTTAAAGCTGACATGGAAAAATTGACATTTTATGCAGTATCTGCCCCAGAGAAGCTGGACCGAATAGGTTCTTATTTGGCAGAAAGACTGAGCAGAGATGTTGTCAGACATCGTTCTGGGTAAGGAAACTAATTGTTGCTAATCTAGTATATTTGGAAAATTCTTCCTAAATCATCCTATAGATTATTGTGCCATCTAAGCAGATAAGAACAATAAGTAGAAGATAAAGCACTATATTATAAAAAGAAATACATAAAATCAATATAGGTACTACAGCTAATATTTCCTAGTGGTCAAGTTTTGTGAATAAATTCTCATGTTATTTAACAGAGTTAAACATTTATCTTTGCCATCTGTTAATTTTTGGATTTACTCTAATGAGACATAGTAGAAATTTTTGTTTTTGTTTTTGTTTTTGTTTTTTGCGGCACTGGGGGTTGAACTCACGACCTTGCACTTGCCAGGCAGGTGCTTAGACCACTGAGCTAGATCCCCAGCCCTGGTGTTTTTGAGACAGGGTCTCACTATGCTGTTCAGGCTGGCCTTGAGCTCACTTTGTAGCCCAGGCTGGTCTCGAACTCACAACGATCTGCCTGCCTCAGGCTCCCGAGTGCTGGAATTACAGGCATGAGCCACCACGCCCGGCTGAAATCAGCTTTCTTTAGTCTGTAAGTGTGATGCTACTGCTGGGCATGGTGGTGCTCATTTGAAATTCAGTGCTTGGGAGGCTGAAACGGGAATCACTTCAAGTTGGAGGCCAACCTGAACTGCATTGCAAAACTCTGTCTCAAAAAGACACCCAAAAAAAAAGAAGTGATACAGTAATTTTAAAAATAAATTTCTGAATTGAAAACAAATCCTGGTAAACAGCTGATTTTTTTGCACAGGTTCAGTTTTATGTCTCAGAGGAGTAAAAAAGCAGCATTAGGCATAAAAGTCAAGAAGATGGAAGCATACTGTTAAGAAGCCGTACTATCTGTACTGTTGTCTGTAGATGAAAGTCTGCTCTTTTACTCATTTTGTATGCTTAAGAAGTAGCAACTTTGCAATTTGGATAACTTTTCTGGGCAGTTATGATCGTAGTTTCTGAGAGTACTCATTCTTCAAGTGATATGTTGGTTTCTGTGCCTCCGCAGCATTACTGTGTAGACCATTTTAGTGTATAATGGTACAGGTAGTTTTGTAGTTCAATAAAAAGTGATCTAATAACTCTGAATTTTAATGTTTGATACATACAAGATTTAAAATCATCAAATTATATAATAAAATTCATGGAACTTTCCTTATTTTGTGGCTAGTACTGTTGTACCAACTTATACATAGAAATATAAGTAGCTCATGGTGGAGATTTAGTCACATTGCTTTAATAATTATGTCGGGTCATACACAAATAAATATATTTAAAAGTCTGGGTAATGTCTGTGTTTACAAAGGAAAACTACACAAAGATAATGCTAAAATAGTCCTGAATTAGTTGTTTTACAAAGGAGAAAATGGAATAGCTTTTGTATACTTCTGTATGTGTATTATAATGAGAATTAAGATTTCATTTAGAAGCTGTTTGCCTTTCTATGTACTGTGCATTTAAATAAACTTATTTTAATTATTCCAATAAAAGCAATCAGAGAATGAAGAGAGCACGAAATGCTTTGATGCTGCTTTTCTCTTACATTTAGGTATGTTCTAATTGCTATGGAGGCACTGGACCAACTTCTTATGGCCTGCCATTCTCAAAGCATCAAGCCATTCGTGGAAAGCTTTCTTCATATGGTGGCAAAGCTGCTGGAATCAGGGGAACCAAAGCTTCAAGTTCTTGGAACAAATTCTGTAAGTAAAATTATTCTTTATTAAATTAAGTTTAATTAGAATATCTAGAATTAAATGCCAGTTCCTGGTTCAGTGCATTTGGACAACTAATACAGATGAAAATGATTAGAATACTTTGCCTAATGTTTTCTGTTTCTCTCTGTAAAATCTGTAGTGTTCACCAATCATAATGAATCCTTCCTGTAAGTTAATTCATACCTCTCATTTTTATTTTCTCTGGGTCACTTGCTACATTTGCCAACTTTGTATTTTATTCTTCCTTTGAATTTCAAGCCCCTTCAAAACTAATACCTTATAAATTTTACCCTTATACAGTATACAACTCAGTGGTTTCTTTTTGATATTTATAGAGTTATATGTCTATCATTTCCCCATTTCTTCCTTCTACTACTCTTGAAAACCATTATTCTACTTCTTCTGTCTAATTAGTTTTCCTATTCTGGATATTTCAAGTAAATGCAGTTATCTATTATGTAACCTATTATGCATGACTTCTCCCATCTAATGTAATGTTTTAAAAAGTCATCTGTTGTAGCAGTGCTCCATTTCTTTTTGTGACTCACTAGTATTCCACTGTATAGTTACACTACATTTTTATCTATCTACTCATCAGTTTCTGGACATTAGCATTTTGTTTTCACTTTTTTGGCTGCTATAAACATGTGTTTAGAAGTTTACATGTAGACATAAGGTTTTCATTCTGTTGGGCACATACTTAGTATAATTGGGGAAACATGGTAATTCTTTCAAACCGTTGCAAAGTGGTTGCCTCATTTTTTTATATTTCCACTAGCAATGTGTGCATGTTCCAAATTCTTCACCTTGTCAACCATACATTGTCTATCTTTTTTATTATAACCATACTAAAAGCACTGAAATGGTATCTCACAGTAGTTTTGATTTTGTTTCTTTAGTGACTAGTGATTTTTAAAACTCATTGACTGTTTGCATGTTGTCTTTGGAGAAATGCCTATTCAAATTGTTTGTTTATTTTTTAAATTGTTTCATCTTCTTGCTGGAGAGCTGTGGACATTCTTTATATGTTCTTTATACAAGTCTTGTATCAGATATATGATTTGCAAATACTTTCTCCAATTCTGTGGTGTGTCTTTCCTTTGTTGATGGTGTTTTGAGTGTTCCTTTGTTGATTAGTGTTTTGAGTCACTAATGGCTTTAATTTTGATGACATCCAGGTGATCCGTTTTTTCTTTTGTCACTTTTTTTCTTTTGTGCGTTAGTCTCATATCTCAAAAACCATTGCATAAGTCAGGATCACAAAACTTTGCCAGTGATTTCTTTTTAAGAGTTTTATAGTTTAGGTCTAGTTTCTGTTTTGAGGTTTTTTTTAAATATGTGATGTGAGTTAGGGGTTCAACTTCATCCACATTTCACATGTGGCTATTCAGGTGTTCTGTTACTGTTTGTTGAAAAGACTTTTTTCTTCAGCAATTGGCTGTAAAAATAATGGTTTGCATCTTCATTTCTTCTTAGACTGTTTCTAAACTGTTTCTACTTAATACATTCATTTCTTCTATCCCGAAACATATACTGTATAGTTTGAAGCAAAAGAAAAGAAAATAAAATATAGTGATAATGTTTTTTCTGTTGTCTTTACATGAATACCTGAAAAAGAAAATTAAAACAGTTATAATGTTTCTTTCTTGTCTTTAGTTTTACTTTCTAACTTTTAGTTCTTGTGAGGAAGCCTTAAGACATTCAACCCTATATGAATATTTTTTGTCCCTATCTTATATTTTTATTAACAACCAACAGTATCATATATCATCTATTATCATTCATGAATAATTATTTTCTGGTATGAGAGAAGGAAGAATACACTGCCAGCATGATTCCAGAGTCCAGCTGCCCTGCTTTGAATTATGCCTGCACCACTCTCTAGCTGTGTATCTTGGGCAAGTTGTTCAACCTTTTTTCCTCTCAAGTTTTCATCTGTGAAACCATAAGATTGTTATGTGACACAAGTTAATGTATACGAAGCTCTTAGGACATTGCATGACATTCTTAATTATTACTGTTTGTAGTAGATTGTTAAAAAAAAAAAGTACATAAAATCTTCATTCAGAAACCCTTAGTATAACTTTGTCCATTTATTTCAGAGGAAAATACTGGGTATTTTAAGACATAGTTAGGTAAAGTGATGAGTTTACTTTCAGGAAAGATAGCTGCTTCAAGCCTCTCCCTATTTCCTTTACAATTAGGTAAGGAACGTTTAGAGGAAGTGGTTTAATAAATGGGGAGTGGGGTTAGTATATACTCCAAGAAGTTTCTTTGCTTACAGCCAGTAGTGCCATTAAGATCACTTTAATGAATCATTAGGGCAAAAGACCAAAATTCCCAGAAATCTACTTTTAAGTGGATTATATGCTGTAAGAATTAAATGCTATATCGTTTTGAGCAACATTATTTATCTAGCGTTCCTTGGGAGTCTAATTTTAATTTTTAATGTCATTGAGTGCCTTGTATTGTTAGATATGGTGTGTTACGGTTTGTATATGGATGGCCCCCCCCAAACCTCATGTCATGGAAGTGGCTGAATCTAGCATTTGTGATTGACTCCTTGGCTAGTGCTGGGATTGGCAGTGTGAGCTCTGCACCCGCCCAGGGGTGGAGCCGACATACAATGTAAGGTCGGAATGAGGGCATGTTTTTCCCTCTGGTGCAGTTTGTTCTTGCTGCTTGCAGCCACCATAAATGGCTGCCCCCTTTTGTTCTGGCTGCTGCCTTGAAGTGTTGCCCCAGTGCCATGCCACCCTGCCTTGGAGTCAACTGATTATAGACTGAAATCTCCAGTAACTGTAAGCTAAATAAACATTTCCTTGCTTCACTTTGGGTGTCAGGTGTTTTGTCCCAACAATGAGGAAAAGTAACCAAGACAGAATTTGGTACCAAGAGTGGGGTCATTGCTATGACTGTACCTGACCATGTGATTCAAGAGCCTTTGGGAATGGCTTGTGGGAAGAATTTAGAAATGTTCAGAGATGTCGCCTGAAATACAAGCTCTGGACCAGCTTAGGCTGTTCTGTAGGGGAGATTTTAGTCAGAGCTCAGGAGCCCAGAAGGCTAATAGAAAGCCTGCCAATAAAGACCAGGCTCAGGAGGTTTCTGCTGGGAAGAAGGACTGCATTGATGTTTGGACTCCACATGATGTATGCTATGGCTTGGCAGAAAGTTTGTCTGCATTTTGCCCATGTCCACAGATTTTGCCTGAGACTGAGATTAAGGGCGATGGCCTAATTAATCTGGCAAAGGAAATTTCAAAGCAGTCAAATGTTGAGGCAATGGCATGGCTATTGTTGGAGGCTTTTAACCAGATTTATGTTGGAAATCAAGAGCAAAGAGCCCAACATGATGATTTAAAATGTGAGTTTAGTCGAAAAGCTGTGGACTGTAAAGATAGAGCTGAAACCTCGATTGCTGAAAAGGAACTGAATACAAAAGATGGCCTGGAGACATCCTGGGAAGCAACAGGTCTCCACCCTTTGCAGCCTCAAAGATACAAAAGTGAAAGACTTTGCCCAGGGGAGAAAGCTGCAGAATGCCACATCTAGAATGACAACAGAGGCCACACAAGGTTCAAAAATGGCGACAACATAAAGAATCTGTTCCTCACAATCAGGTTCCGAGTGCCCAGCAATCCAGGCCCTTGACCTCTATGGCCAAGAAAGAGGAAAGCCTGGCTACTGCTCCAGCTGGCTGCGGACCTTGGCAGCACCTACCTGGCGCTAATTTAAGGCGCATGAAGAATGCACACATTCTGAGGTTAAAGAGGCTTCCACCCCAATTTCAGAGGGCCTGGAACGCCAGGCAGTGCACCCCTGAGAGGGCAATATGTGAAGCTGTGAATGTAAAGCCAGAATGGAGACCCCAGAAGTTTGGAAAAGCCAGGAACGTGGATCATCTAAGGAAACCTGCAATGGGGGAGCAGAGCCAACACAAGAGAGATGCCATGGGAATGATGACTACTAGAAGTGCCCTGGGGGTAGAGCCACACAAGCCCTTTGGAGCTCACAATTTGCCACAGATTGCTTCAGATGCTGAAGATACAGCTATGGGATTTAACATTGGCCCTGCTGGATTTTGGACTTGCTTTGGTTCCAATGCTTTATATTCCCGTTTGTAACTTCTGGAATGATAATGTCTGTCTTGTGCCATTGCATGTTGGAAGTGTTTATGATTGAGCTGGTTTTCACTCAATCTGAGGCAGCAGCTAGAAAAACATGAGCGGCGCAGAGAAAAGGGAGGAAAGAGATAAGATTGGGCATGGAGAGACCAGCACTCACAGGTGTGCTGATTCTCTGAAGACAAAGGCGAGGGGCGAGCTTAAATGTACTCTGATGGGGGAGGGCACAGGGCTGCTGACATGGGCTGTTCAACAAGACGTGGCTGAAGGGGTAGGAGCATTTGTGGTATGCAGGGGGTCTGGCAAAGGCAGTTTGGGAAGAAGAAACTGCAGGGGTTTCTAGGAAGAAGGAGCTAGACACCATTATGGTTCAACATGTGGTCTGTCACCATGATGGCTGGGCAAGTCTCAGGCGGGGGACCTATCAGTTTAACTTTGTTTTCATTTGTACAGGGGCTTACAACTAAGAGTGCCTTGGATCTCAGAGGAGACTTGGGACTTAGACTTTTCAGCAATGCTGAAACTGTTAGAACTTTGGCAACTCACGGAGATGGACTAAATGTCTTTTGTATCAGGGATGTACATGAGTCTTTGGGGGGCCAAGGGTGGAATGTTACGGTTTGTATATAGATGGCTCCCCCAAGCCTCATGTCATGGAAGTGGCTGAATCTAGCATTTGTGATTGACTCCTTGGCTAGTGCTGGGATTGGCAGAGTGAGTTCTGCACCCGCCCAGGGGTGGAGCCAACATACAATGTAAGGTCGGAATGAGGGCATGTTTTCCCTCTGGTGCAGTTTGTTCTTGCCGCTTGCAGCTGCCATGAACCGCTGCCCCCTTTTGTTCTTGCTGCTGCCTTGAAGTGTTGCCCCAGTGCCATGCCAGCCTGCCTTGGAGCCAACTGATTATGGACTGAAATCTCCAGAAACTGTAAGCTAAATAAACCTTTCCTTGCTTCACTTTGGGTGTCAGGTGTTTTGTCCCAACAACGAGAAAAAGTAACCAAGACATGGTGTGGATGTTGCTTTAATATTTTTATATTTATTAATGGCCTTTGTACACTCTCATTTGTTATTTGCCTCTTTGTGCTTAAGTCAACCTAGTATAACATTCATAATGCAATTTATTTAGCTTTTCTTTTTTTTCAGAAATTGTGCAAGGTACTTTTTATTTTTACCTCTTCTTTTTATTGTATTATATTTTAAATGCAGAAAAGTGTGGAGGAGAATATGCTTGAATATATAATTATTTGTGAAAGAAAAATGTTGAATAACATTAGTGTAATTAAAGACAGATTGACCATGCCTAATCTGAAATCTGAAATACTCTAAAATTTAAAAATTTTTGAGCTATGTGATTGGATTTTCAGATAAAAGATGGTCAACTGGTAAAGTCCATGCAAATACTCTAAAATCTGAAAATCTTGGAACTCTTAAACTCTTCTGGTTCCAAGCAGTTTGGATAAGGGGTGCTCAATCTATAATAATTTTTGTTACAAATAATAGTACACAATGATTATATAGCAATGCTATATACAATAAGATTCAATCTTAAGTCTTATGCCAAAGTTGGCATTACACGCAGTATAAATACACTCATTTTTGTAGATTAGGACTGAGGAATATCATAGATTTATTTCCTTGTACTCTCTTTCTTGTAGTCTCTTCACCCATTTAATTTTTTGCAAGCCTCATTGCTAATCATTAATCATTTTCTTTAAATATTGTTGACAGTTGGTCTTTTCAAACCATGCAGTATATGGAAGCACTGATTCTCAACCCGGGACACTTCATTTCCCTCCCTCTTCTCTCTGGATATTTGGCAATGTCTGATGATATCTTTTACTTGTATAGCAGGAATCGGAGTTCTGGTGGTGGTCTACGGCCATACCACCCTGAACGCGCCCGATCTCGTCTGATCTCGGAAGCTAAGCAGGGTCGGGCCTGGTTAGTACTTGGATGGGAGTTCTGGTGGTGTTTAGGAGTTTAAGGATGCTGTTATACATTTTACAGTACACAGGGTAGTCCCCATAACAAAGGTGTTATCAGACCCAAAATTTCAATAATACTCATGGTGAGAAAACCTGCATCTAAAGTACTGCATTGCTCTTCCCTTTGTTGTACCTTTTGAAACATAACTAATTCCACACTTAACTTTTTAAGTGGAAAAAGAATTCAGGGGTACCTCAGTTCACAAACACTTTTGTTTACAGTTTGGTTCACTATCAAGCATTTGGTAAAATTTTGTTTTTGTTTGCAAAAGTTGCATCAAGCAACAACCACAACTGTGGCCATCTTTCTCACCAAACGCAAACATGGCCATCTTTTCCAAAATTGTAGAACAAATTAAGTTCATGAACCAAGGTACCACTGTGGGACATAATTTTTATTATGTATATGCTGCATGCAGGGCACCTTGCTAACTTTTATTTGGTTCTTATTTGAACTCTCACCAGGTCATTAAGTTATGTATTCCATTTCACAGCTCACACATCTAATTAGTAAAGTCAGAATCTAAATCCAGATCCACCTGATGAACACTCTTTTCATAGTGTCTGTATGGTATTATGTCTCATTTTTCTGCAGTCCTACATGTGATAAATCTATAATGATAATGCTTTGTTTTTTATTGGCAGTCTAGCACAGTCCTTATGGGTTTCGAATTTGCTAACGAGCTTTCAGAATTAGGGGGATTGAAAAAAAATTCTTCCAGTCAGGGAAAGAATCAGGAAGGAAGATACACTTTTTGCAGTTCCTCTGAGAAGAGCTGCCCATTTTTAAATTCTTTTCCGTGTGCTCAAGTGCAGTGGGAACTGCTTCTGTTAATGACCA
>RJWT010015477.1:0-20409 GCA_004365215.1 Cuniculus paca | reverse complement strand
CACCAGGTTTTTGAAAAGAAGGAAAGTTAGTTGAATTTTTATTTAACAACTGTATAGCAATTCCAATTTGGTGACATCCTGCAGTGTAAGTGATGTCCTAGGCAATGCATGATATCACTGTTCACTACAATTACACAAGTTGCAAGATGATGAGAAAATCTAACCCAAATGTTTCTAACAAATGATGAAACCTACAAGAACCTGGATATTTCAGGGAAATTTGGGCATGCCTCAGCTCAGCATTCAGACAAAGTTCTTGATTCTTGCTCTTTCTCTCCCTTCAAGACTTTCTTACTGCTTTCTATTTTTTTTTTTTTTTTGGTACTGGGGTTCGAACTCTCGACCTCACACAAGTCAGGCAGGCGCTTATGTTGCTGAGCTAAATCCTGGCCCCTACTACTTTCTTACTGTGGTTTCAATTCTCGCTTATACTCTCCTTTCTTACATTATTACAAAACACTTTTTAAAAATGCCCCTCAGAGAAAAATAGGGAGCCAATGGCAGGAAAGCAGCATGGCAGGGACACCACAGTGCAAGATGGCCATAACAATTAATGTAGATGGGTTCAGTGCACCAATACAAAGAAACACAGGCAGAGTGGATCAGGAGACAGGATCCAACAGTATGCTGTATACAAGAAACACATTTAACTAGAAAGAAAATTCCTAGACTGAAAATCAAAGGAGAGAGAACAAAGCCCTATATGACAGGCTGCCAGAAAAAAAGTAGGGGTAACTTGCCCATCAACTGCAGAATAGATAAGAAAGACATGGCATTTTATACAATGGAAACCTCAGCTATAAAGAAAGATAACCTCAATGCTCTTGCAGGTGGATGGAGGCAACCTGAGATCATGCTCATGGATGAAATGGTTCAGAATCATATAGGTGAATTTCATGCTGTCTCCCTAGTATAACAAACTAAAGGAGTTAATGGGATCCAAAATGCAATATACATATGGTGAAAGTGAAAGGGGAGGAATTGTCTAAAAAGGGAAGGCAGTGGCCACTGTTAATCTATTATGTTTTGAAACTCATATTGTCTTCATTAGTTTTGTTTTATTCTGTTTTGTTTGATTTTATTATACTTGATAGCATGGACAGTTATTTCAAAGATAACAAAATATATAATTGCAGCCATCGAGGATATCCAATTATCTTGTTTAGACACCCTGTATTGCTTTCATTGTTTTGTTTTGATTGATTTCACTCTATTCTGTGTTGTTTGATTGTATTGTGTCTGAAGGTGTAGGCAACTATTCTGAAGATAACAAGAAGCATTATGGTAGACACTGCTGTTCTGCTATTATCTCGAAGTTCTGTATTGCTTTCATTGTTTTGTTTTGTTTTTGTTTTTACTGGTTTTATTCTGTTCTATTTTGTTTGATTTTATTTATGCTTGATGGTATGGCCAGTTAGTTTGAAAATAACAAAAGACATTATGGTAGCCATTATTGATTTCCATTTATCCTGTTTTGCAGTCACATACCATGTTCATTTTTTTTTTGTGATTGACTCTATTCTCAAAATACAAAAATAAATAAAAATAAAAAAAATAAAAATGTACCTCAGAAACACCAGAAAGAAGAAACAAAAAAAAAAGAAACAGTGAACTGGGAGAGCACATTGGACACAACTAGCATATCAGTAATATCTGAAAATGTATCTTTGCAAAACACTTAAAAATCAATAACTGAAAAATAAGTCACCTAGTAGAAAAAAATGGTGAAGGCCATGACTAAGCTGTGAGTAGGAAAATAAACACAAATGCTTCCAAAACATATGCAGTTAATGCCATTTAAAAACTTGAAAATCTAAAATGAAATCAAAATGAAGTGTTTTATACCATTGGAGTAATCAAAATTCAAAATCGCTAGTGAGAATATGGGTCGATGGAACATTAGAACTTCTGTATTTGCTAGTAGAAGTGTAAACTGTTAGCGATCTTCAGAAAGAATTTTACATTGCTTAGGAAAGCTGAAGATGTGCATATCTACACCTGGTCATTTTATGCCTGAGTATGCATCCTACAGATCTGCCCCCAGGAGTCAAGTGTGAACGTGTTCAGAACAGAAATGATCACACAAACTTCATCAAGTGCAAATAAAATAAATAAATAATTAAGGTCTGCTGTGTAGTCCATTCGTACAACACAGCACTACAGGGCCATGAAATGAGCGAGCTGTAGCAAACCAGCCACAACACGGATCTCAACAATAAACTTTCAGTATACACAGCTGATTAATGGGAACACATAGCATGGGATTCTATTTATGCAACATACAAAATGGACAGGGTACTAGCAAGCAGTATTAGGGTATATATGCATATTGGAATTATACAAAAACTGAAGGAAAAATGTAACACTTAAGGAAGTAGCTCCCCTTGTGAGGGAGGGGGTGGAGAAAAAGAGATGAAATGGGAAGCTAAGTCACTGGAAAACTTTTATTTACTATGCCCGATGTTGTACACATGTGTGTACAATTATTATTTTACTCTTGGCACTGTTTACTTTTTAGCATGTATAATTTATCTCCAATAAAAATGCTAACCAAATGCAGCTAACCAAGTCATTAAACACCTAGGTTCCTAATTACAGTTGTAACCCAGGTTATGAACTGATGAATTTTGTGTGCTTGTGCATAGCTACTAGGATTATAAATCATTATATAACCTTGTGAGAGGTACTGGTAATATATATCCAGAGTCATAAAAGTTCTTCCTTTGTTCTCTATATTATTACTGCTTATATTTTATTATAAAAACCAGTGTTAGCTAAGTTCTTGCTACTCTTTACAAATTCACTTTCCATGACTCTAATATCAACACAAAGCTTTCATGATTCCAAACACACACTCCTTCTAATTTTACCTCTATTCCTTTCATAAACTTTGGCCTCTGCATGCCTCTCATTTAATTTCTTCCAAGGGGGATCTTTCTCCTCTTGTCTTCCTACTACACCCTCTTGTATCCTCATGACTCAGTGCAGCTGTTTTTTATTTTTCAAGTGTCCTTGGTCCACATCTCACAGTTAAGTTTCCCTCTGTTGTATTTCTATATCTAGAGCTTCATTATGACACTGCTAGGTATTCACATAATTTTCTTTGAGATTATAAGCTCCATGAAACTAGGTGGTGGCTTATTCTCATTTGAACTATTTGACAACAAAAATTTCAACATATCACTATTTAATGAATATTTGTTACTTGAAAAAAATATTCATAACTGAAACACTGAAAACCTTTACATGACAGTAAGTATTCTAATTCTTGAGAAAGAAGAAAAATTTTAAACAGTTACATTAAAACAATTGAAAAATATCTCAATAATAACAGGAACTTGAAAGCAAAAGGAACGTGAAAATTATTGAAGATACTTTGAAATGTTTTTGAGAAATAAATACCATTTTTAGCAACTATATTTAAAAATTAAGTATCTTCAGACACAACTGGCTGAGATTCTGACTTCCATAGCTTTATTTAGGACAATCCCTGTTCATTTTCTTAGGGTATTGCTTAAAAATATATTGAAACTCAAAGAAGTCACTTCAGATTAGACACTAAGAAGCAATTTATAATTTCAATCCATCAAATGTTACA
Source organism: Cuniculus paca (assembly GCA_004365215.1). NCBI lineage: Eukaryota > Metazoa > Chordata > Mammalia > Rodentia > Cuniculidae > Cuniculus > Cuniculus paca. Next base: position 16,811 of record RJWT010015477.1, on the reverse strand, counting down.
AAACTTCTAAAAGTAAATTCACTAATAACAAGTCACCAACTCATAAAAAATAAGGGAAAAAGAAAAAATTCCAAAACACAGAATGACAAACTGTCTTATGAATCTCATGTAATTTATAAATGTTCAACACCGTACAGTTTCAGTATCTGTGATGGCCAAAATTATTGGCATTCTAATTCCCTCGGATCAAGGTGACTTAGAATATAGGACTGCTTTTCACGCAGGCATATAAAGTTACAAATTAAGCACCATTTTTCTACCTGCCTATGCAACACATCTAAAATGGTTCCAGAATATTACGAGTACAGATTCCAGAACTCTCCTCCCCCAGATATATTTGAAGAAACATCTGCCGAAAATACAAAAGACACTTTTCAAATTAGCAAAAATCTTACTGAGATAAAGTTCTAGCACTAGTTTTTCACTTATTTTTTAAAATTTAAGCTAAATTTATTTTTCACTGATACATAAAGGCACAAAAATTTGTACATGTCAGTGGCCTCCGTTTTCCGACATGTATCTGCTATGTTGTATTTGATTCAGGTCCAGCATGTCTAGCTCTTCAAACACTAATTATTTCTTTATAGGAGAAACTGTCCAAATCCTTTCTCTTCTCTTTCTGAGATACACAGCCTGTAATTGATATGCACATCACTCTGTGGTGCCATAGCACACCAGTTCTTCCTAGGCTTTTCGAACTGTGATCTTCATCTCCACTTCTGAGTTGGTGATGTCTCCCATCGCACTTTCCTTTCTGGTGCATCTTAATGTCAGTTTGGGCGCCCTAACTCTAGTTCCCCAAGGTGAATCCATCTCAAACACCATTACCAAATTACTATACCTTAGGCAAAGCTCGCTTTTCTGATTTTCAGTTGGTCCTCAGTGATCCTTGGGTGAAACCCTGAATGTTCCAGCTGCCTCTTGATGCCCTTGACTATGTGATGCTAGATGACTGCTGTGTTTTTCTTCACAGACTGCATGTCAGCCAAGTTTCTTGATGCTTTCTGTACCCATCCTTCTTTTTCCCAGTGTTTGTCCTTTTTTCACCAGATTAAATTTATTCTATTTTCTGCATCTTTATCTGAGATTTTGCCCATTCAAAAGTGCCTATTTAATTAATCCAACAAACATGACAAATTGTACTTTTGCTCCCAGTAATTTATCATATAGAGTCATTATCATCTTTTTTACTTTTTAGTATTTATTTGAAAGATGGTAGGGCCATTTTTTTTTCAGTTTAGTTCAGTTTACTTTGGTTTATTAGTCTCTGTGGGTACTACGTAATGTTTATATTCTATGTGAGGGGTTCACACATGTGCATAACATGTCTTAATTCTTATCATTCCCTTTTCCATCTGTCTCTCTTCCCTCCACCCATCTCTTGATTCTCTTCTTTTGTACATTATCATCTTCTTACCTATAGAATATCCAAACTCTTTAAAGATAGGATCTCTGTCTGACTGGTTGATTTATTTCCTTCAGTGCCTCGTAACCTTTTGTTCCCCCAAGAACTTTCATAAAAATTAGAATCCACAGTAAAATACTTCTAATATTTACAAGACTCAACATATAAAGCCATACAAAATTATATACCATGTATCCCCCAGAACAGAAAGAGCAAAGTATTTCCTGTGCCATCTATCTGGTCCTAAGATTTCTTGATGTATTTATTAAACTTAAATGAAGTTCTGCAGAAGCTTCTATCAGAGTCTAGAGAAGAAATATGTAAGTCCCCGCCCCTTAGAATATAATTGCACTGACTTAAATTTAGTTATATCATCTCTTAACTGAGACTGATGCTTTATAAATAGCCCCCAAATAAGCCTTTTTAGGGTGGCTCTTGAAATAAATCTTTCTTAGAAAAAGACCTATGGAATTACGTTAATATTTTCCAGTGAGATTGAAAATAGAAAGTTGCAGCTATGTCACCTCAGCAATGCCAGCTCCCCTCAACCCTTCAGTCTGCCCTCTCTCTATTTATGACATGTTCACTGAGATAAATACACACATATTTCATAGCATTTATGACTTTCATTCACTATGCCTAATTTAACATTGCCATGTACGTATTCTCACATTTTTACAGAGGCAAAAAGGAGAGGACTTGAATTTAACTGAAATTTCCCTAATGCTTAGTCATCCTATACTGGATCCTGAATAAACAGCATTAGGATTTCTTTTATACCATCTACGTGTCTGACCCTGAGCTGACCCCTCTTCCCAGCCTGCACTGCAGTTTCCGCTCCTTCCCACCTTCCATTTTCCTCCATTTTGATCTCCGCGGTTACTCACCAAACATTACCTAGGCTAGTCAGCAGCATTTGTCCACTTCCCTATGTGCTAGCCAGTCTATGAATCATTGACATTGATTTGAGGAAGAAAATGGATGTGCAGCTTTTCCTGTGATCTTCAGAAAATAAATTATTTATTACCCCTGTAATTCTGACCATTCAGTGACTTTTCATCATTAAACGTATTGCACTCCGATTCAGGGATAGTCAATGAGAGAGACCACATTTCATTCTTCTTTTGACACTAAGACTCTTCAAAAATGTCCATTTCTCATTCTCATTCTTTTTTTTTAATCCTCTAAAGGTATAGAACAATCTGAACAGCACTGCACCAAGTTTGCTCCACTAGGAAGAACTAATTTTAAACCACTTAATTACCAATCAATCTTAAGTAAGTCAAGTAGAAGCAACATCTGACCCAATTTGTTCAGAAACCCACTCATTCAGCCTTGTGGCTTCTCTGCCATGCAGGGGACCTGTCAGAGTAGAATCAAGAAAAAGACTTATCGAATTTTAATGGTGAACTAATGTTGCTTCTGCAGTCACCTGCATGGGGCAGGGGAAGAGGTTGATGGTGAGTACAGGAAAAAAGAAAAATAGTCTTTCTCTCCTCTTCTTTTACTTTTGCAGAGTTCAAATGTTCAGCTTGTCCTTTCTATGAACCTACTATTTATGGCAACCTCTTTTAACCTATATATAATGCATGAAGAAATCTAGGCAGAATAATATTGCATGTAGGCATTCGTATGACTGATTGCTTTGAACCCTGAAAGCTTTTGAATGTCAGGATCATGATACTTCTGGGTCCCTAGCTAACTCCACCTGCCAAGGCAACTCTCATCAACCCTCAGAAAAATTATGCATAAATTTATAATATGAGGCTTCCAATGTAAATTCTGTCTTGATCTGGAGGGTTTATATGTCTTCCTCACTCCTCTGCGTTATTTTTCATAATATAACGCCTTGAATAGTGTTTCATTAATGCTTTCCACTGAATGGCAGAGTCTATAAATTTGCACAGTGATTTAAGGACCATCTATGACATCTGAACAGGAGGTTATATTGTAAATGAATACCGATTTTCTCTTCTCCTCTTCCCTGATTATTATAATAGCCAGCTCTTTTTATCCCATGTCTCACATTTTACTCAGGGAAAAGGAGAGTAAAGTGGACAGTTAAGTAAAGATGGTAGACATGACTTAAATTAGAAATTGTTCCTGTTCCGCTTTCATACTCAGGGGACCTGAACTTTCATTTCTCATATCATTCCCACAGACCAAGATCAACAACAGTGACCGATAGTGTTCTGTTTTGACTATCTAATTTAATTCCTATATTTTCAATATGTCTCATCATAGATTTTGAATACCTATACTTTCATATCCTATCTTGTTGCTTCTGGAACCTGTTGCTTGTTATTTAAAGGGAGATCCATTGTGTAAGCTTGGGTTTATCTCCAAGGAAGACTGAGACATGCGATTGTGCACAGATGGTTTATTTTAAAATGGGAGTGAGGGAGCAAAGAGAACAAGAGAGGAAAGAAGAAGGTTACCACTATGGACAAACGAGCCTCAGCTCCGCAAAGAAATCACTCAATCGCCACGTTGCAATCATGTGGAGACCTGTTCCTTGAACTACCCGGATGTTCAGTCATTTATCTATCAATTCTGTCCTATGTTATTCAGAATTGTCCTCCTGTGTCACTGATTTCTTCCCACTTCTAGTTTGCCTGGAATACAAAATATGGAGCTAATCAAGTGCATAAGTCTTTGGAAAATAAACCTCTGGGACCAGAAAACAGAAGCATTGGATGTGTAAAGGGAGACTGAAACTGAAGTAAGGGGCATATCAAAAAATGTGGTCAGGTTCAGAAAGTGCGGACTATGGTATATCTAGGTTTTCTCAACCTTAAAAACATAGACATTCATGCTAGATAATTCTTGTTGGAAGGATCCCTGGGCATTGTAGGATGTTAAGAAACATGTCTGACTTGTATCCAATAGATGCGAATAATATCCCTCTATTCATTACAACCAAAGATATTCCAGAGGACCAAAATTGCATCTAAGTTAGAACGCAAACCTGAGACAACTTACTTAAAGTGAGTTTCGATACCAGAATCCTTTGGGGTGTCTAGTGTACCAGAGAACACATGGAGAACTCAAGTTACAGATAGTATTCTAAGTATCTCCTTCTACCACAAAGAACAATACAATCGATTAATTTGTTATTTCTTCCTCCTCCTCTCTCTTTCTTCCTTCCCTCCTTCCTTCTTTCCTTCCCTCCTTCCTTCTTTCCTTCCTTCCTCCCTCTTTTTCTCAAACATTGTTTACCATCCTATAAATTCTAGGCAGTTGGCAGTATCTTCTAATAGTTGGAGACTCTAAAGTTGTAAATTTAGGAGAAGCAAACTTTTCTCTGTTCATAGAGAACCCACTAAGTAGTCAGGAAAATGACACAGAAATAGAAAAATGATAGAATTTCATTATCAGTCTTAACTAAATTTGATGCTTCTTTTAGGAGCTCTGGGCCATGTGAGTATGATGTAGAACCTGGGAAGGCAAATCATTTAATAATGCAGTAATAGCCAAACTTATATAGTGCTTGTTTTATGCTGGGTACTGTAGTAACTGATTTATGCATACTTATCACTTAATCCTTACCATAATATTATACAATATTATTTCTACTTCATGGATGAAGAAATCACAGCATGGGGATGTACAGTAAGCTACCCAGCCTCTGATGAATGATGGTGCTGGGGTTATAAACCACAAAGCCTGAATTCAGAATTACAGCTGAAATAGTTGTGCTAAATAGTCTCACAACTGAAGTTGCCACCCCACAACATTTCACTCTCCAAATTTTTGACGTCAGTGTCTCCGGGCTAGCTAAAACCTATGCATGCTAATGTTTTTCATATGAGCTGTTTTCTTCAAAGATCAATTAATTTTTTTCAGAATTTTAGTCTCAGATATTACACTATAAAATGGAATAAAATGACTTGCACTTCTGATTATATATTGCTTTTAAGATTTTTTTCATTTTAGCAAGTAGTACAATGGTCCAAATGTAGTTGTATAACTTTCAGCTCAAATTAGAATACTTTTGATATTGAAACGGGGGCATTATTGATTGTTACACTGGGCTATTGGAATGAAACATGGGCTATCATGAGTAAATGAGGCCCTATGGAAAACTTACCTGAGAAGTAATATTCTTCAAAAATAATATGCTGGATCTGCTCTTGGGAAGCTCAAAAAGCTTTGTTGTCTCCATGTTTTCTATAGAGTAAGTCCCCAGCTTACAAATGAGTTCCATTCTAGGAGAACATTTGTAAGTCAGATTCATTCATAAGTCCGACAAAGAGGATTTACACACCTTTGACACAAATATATAGTCTAAAACATAAAAAAAAAAAATCTGAGGTACGTTCCTATCTGTGAAAGTTCACAACTAAAATGTTCTTAAGTCAAGGATCTACAGTATTAGGGTAAAGCAATTAGTGTATTATTTTCCCTAATTCAGCCCTAATATACCACTCTTTGTTCTGAATTGTTAAATCTCTTAAAGCTATTCCATAATTACACGTTTGAAATTTATTGCCTTTGCTTATACCAGTTTGTCTTTCTGTTCTTTTGTTGGTTAACTAATCACATGGCCAACGTCTCCCTTTGTAACTAGCCTCTTGGCTAAAATATACATTGGGGGATATTAAACCCTTAATGTTAGCATGCAGCAATAAGGACCTTGTTAAATCTGCTTTTTATCTAAAAAATACCTTAGAAATAACCAAAAACATGGTCCACTTTATTCAACCTTGAATGCGCCTACATTTGCCTGACTAAAAGCTGTGTTAAATGTATACATAGTTTATAAGAGAGGAGGAGGCTCTTCCAAATCGAATCTGTGGCAGGCTGAGTAACAGCTCCTCAAAGATGCTGTGACTAACCCTCAGAACCTGTGAATAAGTTGCCTTTACACAGCCGTAGGGACTTTATAGCTATTTTAGCTAATAGTCCCGAGGTAGAATGTTTATTCTGGATTATCTGGGTGGGCTAGATTTAGTAAAAATCATCTTTATATGTGTAAGAGGGAAGAAGGAATGTCACAGAGAGGAGAGGGTGATATGACATTGAAACAGAGATCAGAGTTGACACTTTCATTGGGTTCAAATGCCACCCATTTGGGATCCTAACAAATTTACTTAGTGTTTTTTGTTTTGTTTTGTTTTGCTTTTTTGTTTTTTTGGTACCAGGAATTGAACTCACGACCTCACCCTTGCCAGGCAGGCGCTTACAAATTTACTTTGTTTTCAGTCATCTTGTTTGTAGTACTGTTACGACAGCAGAGAACAAATATAACTTCCAGTTGGATAGTGTTTCTAATTGAACAGAATATTTCCTCAACATTTGCATTTTGCCTTATAATACATCATTTAAAAACAAAATAAAATTAACATTTTTGGACTCCTACTTCTGGGAAGAAGTACATACACTCTTTTCTATTCCTCCAACTAAGCACAAATAAAAAGTCTGGACAGCATATGTACAACAAACAGAAGAAAACTCTAAATGTGGGAAAAGAGGAAGACTACTTGATAGATGAGGATGCGAGAAGTAGTGAATTTTCTGGGTTTGCTTTTAGTCATTTGGTCTAGATATGAAACTAACAAACTGAAAACTCAGAACCACCAATTGAAGCTAAACGAAAATAGACTATGATTTGTAATATAAATAAATAAATAAATAAATATATATATATGCAACAATTGGCGATATATTTATATATATAAGCAGCTAAAAATTTCTAGCATGAGATACACTTAAAAATGATATAAATAAATCAAAATTTAATTCTAAATAAATATTTGAGTAACCTATAGAAAGAACAACAAAACAAAGGTTAGTAAAAAACCCAGCAAACTTAAACCTTAATGTATCATTAATTACATTAAACATAAACTAAGTACACAAATTAAAAGGTTGATAAAGCACATTTCTTAACCCAAGCATCCACTACTTATAAAGAACCTTACTTCAAATACAAAATATATGAAAGCTGAAGATAAGTATATGGAAAAATACATGTCATGCAAACATTAATCAAATTAAAGCATTAGTGGGTATATTAATAAGAGATATAATAGACTTCAGATAAAACTAAGTTACTGGGGACCAAAAGGGAGATTAGATAATTACAAAAGGACCAATCCACCAAGGCATAGCAATCCTACATTCAAATGTTTAAAATATAAAAACTGCAGAATACCTGACGCAATACCTAGCAGCATCAAAAGGGGAAATAGATAAGCCCAGAATTATGATTGGATAAAACCTCTCTATAATTGATAGAACAAATAGAAAATCTGTGAGGGAATTGAAGAATGGAACAACGCCATTGAACAATAGCATCTAAGAAACTTTTGTACAATCTCCACTCTACAATAACAGAATAAAGTTCTTCAAGTGTCTGCATTAAATATGCCAAAATATACATATTTTCAACTGTGAATCAAACTCCAAAAAACATCACATCCACTGATGAGTACAGCACCCCCATGATCCAGTCAGCTCCCCCAAAGCCACATCTATCAATATGCAAGGCCTTGGGGAACATTTTAGTTCTAAAGCACAACACATACAGATGTAAAGAGCCTGAACAAAACTGTATTAGAAAATAGAAACATCGATATATAAACATATAAACAGACTGTGCCCAAGTGAGGTTTACTGGAGGCTTGCAAGTCTGTTTTACTATTCAAAAATCAATGTATTCCACTATATTATACTAAAAAAGAAAATTGTGCACATTCTGATCAATGAATACAGAAAACCAGCACTTGGAAAATCTTACACACATACACACACACCTCATGAAGCAGAAGCATAGTGACTTCTTCAATTTTATGAGACACAAAAGTCCAAAGACACAATTGTATTTAATGGTGAGAAAATAAAGGTTTCTACTTCAGCTTAGCAAAGAAGTAAATGGATATCTTCTGTCACTATTCCTATTCAGGACAGCATTGGGAGTTCTAGCAAGAGCTGTAAGACAAGAGGAGAAGAGGAGAGAGAAATGGAGGGGAGGGAGAACATACAGATCAGAAAAGATAAAGAATAAACAAAACCATCCTATTTACAATAGTCTGAGAAATCTCCCAAAATCTCTTGTATGTAATAAAGAGTTCAGCAGTGTGTCACAATACAGGAGAATCATACAATAATCTATTACATTTCTTTATAAGGAGCAATGAACACATGAATGCTGACACTAAAAATGCAGTCCCATTTGTAATAACTCAAAAAAGGAAATACTTAAGTATGAATATAGCAAAAATATAGTGAGACATTACTTTGTTTACAGAGTAAAAGGCTTAGCAAAACAAACATCAATTTTCCTAAAATTGGTATATGAGTAAGAACTCTAATAATATTTGTAGCCATATATGATATTAATCTAAAGGCAAAGATACTACTATAGCTAAAATAATTCTGAAAGAAATAAAATGTGAGGTGTTAGTTACATTGAATTTAAGACTTCCTATCTCATGCCAAATTTTGCTTATGTCTAAAAAGGTACATTTAAATATATTTCAGATACAAAAATTTATTTTTAATAACGTTGTCATTTTTTTCCAGAATATATAACTTCCCTAAAATTTTCTATTTTCGCAGATGCATCAATTTCATGTGAAAATTGATACTGGACATTATCTGAGATGTCACCCAGGTCATTTTAAACATGAAAAACTAAGGTTCACAAAGTAAATATATTTTACCAATACTAAAATCTAAGTAAATTAACTCAAATTTTTCAATTCCGTCAATTATTTTTTGAACGCAGAACAAATCCTCCATTTTTGACTATGCCAAATTAAATGTAGACTTTCAAATGAGTTATAAAATCTTTCTAAATAGAAGAATCTATGGAATCAAAATCTGATAATGCTAATTTGAGTTAATATTAGTTCATAATTTCAATAATTTTCAATTTCAAGTATTAACCTTTCACTGATATATCACTGTTAATTACAATTGCATAAAAATAAATTTTGATGTCTGATAAGGTAAACATTCCCATATTATTCTTATTTATATTTATCTGCTAACTTTGCCTCTTTTAGTCTATAAATTGTTTTTCTATAAGCTAAGCTTACCTATATCAGAAAATAATTATTGGACATTTTCATTATAATTACACAGGGATTATAGATCAGTTAGGGGAGAGAAATGAAACATTTTGGATACTGAGTCCTTTCAACTATTAACATAGGCTATTTCATAATTTGTTTAGCTTTTTTTAACATCATTTTATAAAAATTTACATTTTTCATAGATGTCTTAATCTGCATCAGGCTACTAATAATTTTTGATTGAAATTGTTTTATCTAATTATTTCTAATTATGCACTTTCTAGTACATTGAACTTGTAATTAAATCATACTAAGATTTTAATATTTTTGTTTCTTATCCATTCAGATGTTCTACTAGGAATTGAATCCAGGAAATTTGCAATGAGTTACATCCCCCAACACTTTTTTAAATTAAAAAGAAAAAAGTGTTTCCTGAAAGTGTCTCACTAAGAGGATGAATTCCCAGGTTGGCCTTGAACCTGAGATTCTCTTGTCTCAGACTGCAGAAGTGCTGGGATTACAGACCTGCACTACCATGCCCTGCTTATTAATTGTATTATTTATCTATATTCTTTTCTATAGATACCCAAATCTTCTGAAAATATAATTTTGCTTCTTTCACCTCAAATCTTATCAATTAATTTACTTATGTTTTAATTTATTTATTTCTAGATTCTTTGTGTTTCACAGGTCTGGCTAGGATGGTCAGTGTTGACTAGTAGTGGGGTAGCATGTATTCTCTTTTGATCATATTAAGAAAAGTGCTTTACACATGTCTCCATTAAAAGTATTTGTTTAGGAATTTAAATACATCATCTATTATATTGAGGAAAGTTGTTTTTATTCTTTTTAATTTTATTTTGCATCATGTATAGATTTTGAGTTTTATCTAATGCTTTTCCTACAACTGTTTATTTCATGACTCTTGTACTTTAATATGATGAATTATCCCAACACATTTTCTAAAATACCAATCCAAGCACTAAATCTAAGTAGCAATTTTCTAAATATAAAATTCTAATCTTGTATTTCTGAGAAAAATCTAACTTGGTCATGATATATTGTGTTCTTTTATTCATTACAGGTACTGTTTGTCAATATTTTATTTAGGATGTTTGCATATATATTCATGAGTGAAATTGGCTAATAAATTTCTAGACCTACTATCTATGTTAGGTTTGGAATCAGGATTGTGGGAACTTTAAAAATGCGTTGCACAGTATTTCCACTTTTTCTATATTCATTTTGTAGCATTTGATTTACTTGTTCCTTCAATGTTTGATAAAATATACTATAAAACATTCTGTCTGAAGCTTTCTTTGTGGGAAGAATTTTAACCAAGCACTAATCATTTTTTAATGGTTATAGAACTGTTCAGATATCTATTTCTTATTAAGACAGAATTGGTAAGCTGATTTTTTTTGAGTGTTCTGGTTTTACTAAAGTTTTCAAATTTATTGGTATACAGCTACTCATATGCATTCATTAACATTTTAGTCTCTGAATCTACTATAGTTACGTCTCTTTTTCCTTCATTAGCATTTATTTTTTAGCCTTTCTTTTTCTTCTGATAGATCTTCCTAATATACTGTAAAAATAAGTTTACTTTCTTCTTTTGGTCTTAGTTCTTTTTTTTAGATTTTCTTTTTCACTTTAAACTGTTTCTTTTCCCATGCCCATCCCTAATTGCCTCCACCCCCCCCCCCACTTCAAACAAAAAAAAAAAAAGTAAAACAAAAATCTTAAATTGGATGCTTAGGTCATTCATTTGCCAAGTTTTCTTTCCTTCTGAATTCTTTTAATATTTGTGTACTCAACTTTATATCCACGTGTACTGTACTCCATAATTTCAATATGTAGCATATGTGTTTTTTAATTCATAACTTTTTAAAATTCTTTTTTGTTGCTGTTGTTCTCGTTCTTGTTTTTGTTGGATTTTTTGAGACGGGGTCTTGCTATGCCATTCAGGCTGGCCTTGAGCTCACTTTGTAGCCCAGGCTGGCCTTGAACTCACAGTGGTCCTCCTGCCTCAGCCTCCCCCTCCCCAGTGCTAGGATTGTAAGCATGTGCCACCATGCTCTAATTTCTTTTTTAAGTTGTGCTGTTTTAAAGGGAAGTTCTAAAATATTCTAAAATAAAAATAGATTTGGCATTGCTTTTATTACTGATCTCTAATTAGGGTCTCTGGATATGGTCTGTATAAAACCAATATCAATGCCTGTGCTTTTAGTTACTTTGTATCAATTTAGTACATGTTGGTATTCAATTACATAAAATCACTCATTTATTTTGCCTATATAATATATAAAATGTAAAAATAAGTACATACCTCTCTAAAAATGATTATTTGTGTAATTTTAGGCAGTTATTAAACCATTAAGTTTGTGTTAGTGTATACTCCTGGTGAAATGAATATTGGTACACAGTGACTCTTCTATATATGCTGATTTTTGCCTAGCTACAATGTAGGTGTATTTCTAGAAACCAGCATATCATATTCTAGTCTTGTCAATACTCAGTCTATGGGTTAGGGGTGCAGCTCTGCGGTAGAGCACTTGCCACACACGCACAAGCCTTGGGTTCAGTCCCCAGCACCACAAAATAAATAAAAACACACAAAAAAAGAAAGCCAGTCCGTACTTCACCAAAGTATTTCATCAGTTTCTGGTATTCTGGTTTCTATTACCTTCTCTCCCCTCCTCACCCATCATATCTCTTTCCTTCATTTCTTTCATACATTTAGCTCATTATTTAGTCCTGTGTCTCTGAAACACAAGAAGAGGAATAATAAAAAAGATTCTGTTTAATACTATTAATATTTAAAACTATTTAATACCAATCTGTTTAATTTCCTATTTTTCAAACTTTTCTTTCTCTCTTTTTGCCAACTTTTAATTGCATCTTCTTTCATTTTCCCCTACACAGTTTCAATTTAGAAGTCACATACTCCATTTTCTTTGAGTTTTACCTGAGAGCTTACCTTGAATGTTTATGAAAATGAGATTAACTCTGACTTTTACTCCTCTCTGAAGCCATAAAAGATATTTATATACCAATCAACTTGGGTAGTATTTGGAAGTAGAAACTGTACTAGATATGTGTTATGGTTTGTGTCTGGATGTCCCCCCAAAGTCTCATGCAGTCATGGGGGGCAGGCCTTTTGAAGGTGGTTGAATCTAGAGTTTATGGTTGGTTCATTGTCTAGTTCTAGGATTGTGGTGCGAGTGCTGTACCCAACCTGGGGCGAGCAGTATGCATACAATATAAGGGAAGAAAAGAGATGTGCTCCTCCTTTTTTTGTTCCTTTTGCTCTTGTTGCTTTCAGTATCTGCTGCCATCATGAACTGTTGCCCTCTGCCATGTACCACCTTGCCTTGGAGGCAACTGATTATGGACTGAAACATCCACAAACTGTGAACTAAATAAAACTTTCCTCCTTTAACTTTGGGTATCAGGTATTTTGTCCCAGCAATGAGAAACACAGATTTTGATATCACAGAAGTGGGTTTGTTGCTGTGACTATAACTGACCATGTGGTTCAAGAACCTCTGGGAATGGCTTGTGGGAAGAGATTGGAAAGGTTCAGAGATGTTGCCTGAAAGAGTAGCCCTGTAATGCTTTAGGTTGTTCTATATGGGAGATTCTGGTCATAACTCAGAAGACCAGAAGACTTATAGAAATCCTGCAGGTAAAGACCAGGTTTGGGAAGTTTCTGCTGGGAAGAAGGACTGCATTCATTGTGGAATCCAGATGATGTGTGCTATGGCTTGGCAAAAAGTTTGTCTGCATTTTGCTCATGTCCAGAGATTTTGCCTGAGACTAAGACTGGGGCAGTGGATTAGTTAATCTTGCAGAAGAAATTTCAAGGCAGTTGAATGTTGAGGAGGTGGCATGGCTATTGTTGGTGGCTTTTAACCAGATTTATATTGCCAATCAAGAACAAAGAGCCCATCAGGATGATTTAAAAGGTTGCTAGTTTGACCAGGAGAAAAGACCCAGTAATGGTGTGGACTTCAAAGATAGAACTGAGGAGAAAAGAAGGAACAGGAGAATATAAAAGATGGCCTGAGGGCATCACAAGAAGCAGCAAGTCGCTACTATTTGCAGCCTCAAAACTATAAAAGTGAGACTTTGCTTTGAGGAGAAAGTCACAAGAACCATGTTCTAGAATGGCAGCAGTCACACTATGTTCCAGAATGGAAGTGGCATAGAGAACTCATTCCTCAAAATCAGGGTCAGCATACTCAGTGACCCACATCCTTGCTCTCTCCAGCCAAGAGAGAGGAAAAACTGGCTATTGCTCCAGCTGTCAGCAGACTTTGGCATCATCTACATGGTGTGGTTTTAGGTGCATACAGAATGCAAGAGTTATGGGGTTAAGAAGGCTTCCACCCAGATTTCAGAAGAAGACCTGGTAAACCAGTCAGTGTGCTCCTGAGAAGGCAATATGTAAAGCTGTGAGTGTGAACCCAAAGATGCAGTGGAGGTCCCAGATGTTTGGGAAAGCCAGGAACATGAATCATGAAAGCTGCAAAGAAGGAGCAAAGCAGGCCCAAGAGAGAAGCCATGGGAGCTACTACTACAGGAAGTGCCATAGGGGCACAGCCATGCAAGTCCTTTGGAGTTCACAATTTGTGAAAGATTGCCCCAGATGCTGTACATGGAACTATAGGACTTAATGCTTGCCCTGCTAGATTTTGGTCTGCTTTGTTCCCATTCCTTTGTATTCCCATTTGTAACTTTTGGAATGCAAATGCTTATCTTGTGCCATTGTAGGTAGGAAGTCTTCAAATTTCTTTTCATTTGTACAGGGGCTTATGGTTAAGAGTTTGCCTTAAATCTCAAAGGAGACTTTGGACTTGGACTTTTCAGTAATGCTGAAACTGTTAGGACTTCAGCAACTTTTGCAGATGGACTAAATGCCTTTCACATAAAGGAATGTGCATGAGTCTTTGAGGGACCAGGGGTGGGATGCTATGTTTTGTGTTTGAATGTTACTCTGAAGTCTCATGTGGTTATGGGAGCCAGACATTTTGAAGGTGGCTGAATCTAGATTTTGTGATTGGTTCATGGCCCAGTGCTGGGATTTGCAGTGTGAGTCCTGCACCTGGCCTGGAGTGGGTAACCTGCACACAATATGAGGGAGGGAAAGAGGCTTGCTCCTCCCTTTTTGCCCTGTTTGCTTTTGCTTCTTTTGGTATCTGCTGCCACCATGAACTGTTGCCCCCCTGCCACACCACCCTGCCTTGAAAACAACTGATTATGGACTGAAATCTCCACAAACTGTGAGCTAAATAAACTTTTCCTCCTTTAACTTTGATTGTTGGGTATTTTGTCCCAGCAATGAGGAAAAAGTAACAATGTTGTTGACAGACTAAATGTTACAGAATAAAATAAGGCATGCCCTTGGAAACATGGCAATAAAAACTACCCAAGGTAAAACCCACAGAAAGGAAAACAGCTGAAAAAAATAAGCAACAGTATGGGTGAGAAGAGAAACTAATTCTTGGCAGCCTTATACATATAAAGTTGGTGTTGCTGAGAAGTCATATTTTATGCTTTGCCCAACCTGCATTGTGATCAGAGGGATGGGCAGGCTGCTGGGTGAAGTTAGCCCACTTTCCTACACTAAGAAGTTTTTCATAACACTCATGAGACATTTGAGTCATGAGACACCACTATTACCATTGGCAATTCATAAATTCATCAATAACCATAAACATTGACTACTAAATGAGTAATTATAAAGATGGTTGACTGTATCAATTTATCACATGTTTAAAGAAACAACCATTATCAATTTTTTTCTCTTTTCCCTTTTGTATCTGACACTATGCAAAGAATAGGAATTTCCTATTGTAGTTTTTCTCACTTTCCTCAGAGAAAATATTTGCCTTAATGTAAAAATAAAATAATTATAATTAAAAAAAATACCAAGTAGTGGTCTACTTAAAAGATATTCCCAAAGAAAGATTATAGCCAATACACATAATGTATTTGTCTGTAATAAAAATACTATTTGATAATTCCAAAGATCAGTACACTGTCTCAATCTGACTAATCACCTTTCATGTAAGCATTTGGCAACCCACTAAACTTTTAAACTCTTACTACTCAAAGAGGATTTCTTATATGAGCTAATATTTTTAGGACTCATTTTAAAGAGACAAATAAAGTTCACTAAAATGGGTCAAAGAAGTAGTTTCATTGATTTTCTCACAGGGAATGCAGGATTCTCTGACCAGCTTTTAAACTCAAGACAGAAATTTTCTTTTCCTGGCAGAAACATGAGAATTAAATCCATGATTTACTGGCATGAGGAGTTGAGCTAGCATACTTCCTGTATCCCTCTTTGATATATATTGTTGAGATGTTTCATACCCTGAGACCTATACAAGACATGAAATCAAGTACCCTGTATATAATTCTACAGCATATTTTCTTCAGGTCTTCAAAAGCTTAGCTAGATTATTCAACAGCTTCTTAACTAGACAACTGAATTCCAGGCACTAGTGTATTCGAATCTTCATTAGAATCTGCACAGAGCACTTCCTTAAAATCCAGGCCTAGATAAGGGATCCTTGATACACATTTCCAGATCCCTCACCCTATGATGAAAGCAGGCTTAATACCGTGAAATAGCCTAAAATATTAGCATAGATGATTTTTACATACTCATATTTGACTTTCTTATCAGATTATGAAAACCTTGAGGGCAGAGACGAAGGTTTACTTTGCCCAAACATGGGCAATATTCAAAATAATATGAGGTGCTCCCCAGCAGGCGAGAATACGAGGCATCACCCCAGGAGTAGGGCAGACTCAGGTGAGCTTGCCCAGCCTCTGGGATTGGCCACACCTGCATGGTGACCACTCTGACATTTCCATCTTTCATAGGGATGTCACTTGTCAACACCACACTCTTCTGTTCGACTGTCAAGACTTCATCTCAGTGTGGATGCCAGAAAGCATCTTAAAACTGACAAGCATCTCTCCCTTAACCCACCTGAGCATCCCATCCTCCAGTGTGGCCCATTTAAGTGTAACAACCACTCGGTCTTTACAGTCGTTCGAACTAAGTACAGGTGACCTTCCTCATCCTCAGTCTGTCACTTCCATTGCATGGAGGCCCACCTGCAAATTCTACTAAAAATAAATCTATTTTTAACACACATCTGGAATCACAGTAGTTCCCAACATGTCTTGAAGATTTATGGGATACCCTCCTAAATGGTCTCTTCATTGCCTTTATATGCTACTCATCAAGAAGCAACCAAAGAGATATTTCTAGAAGTTAAATATGATTTTGCCACTCTTTGTGGCTCCTATAGCTTTGCATTTGACTCTGAATAAAAGTTTTTACACCAGCCAGTGAGCTCAGGCGA
>RJWT010015476.1:0-20415 GCA_004365215.1 Cuniculus paca | reverse complement strand
TCTGAAATAACAGCAACTGAACTAAAGAAACAACTCTACGAAACTTTAAAGGAACTGAGCTTAGAAATGATTTCCCAGGTAAAATGAGATAATAAATGTAATGAAAGAAATGCTAAGCACATCTAGAGAAGATATAGTTGGAAAAACAGAGGAACACTGCAAAAGGATGGAAACCTTGAATGAATACAAGAAAGAATTAGAACACATGAAACAGATTCAAAGAGATATCCAGGAAATCAAGAATGCCATCAAAAGCTGGCAAAGCTACCTCAATGAATGTGAAAATAGACTTTCAGACCTCAAAGACATAATTGCAGCTAGTGAGGAAGAAAGGAAACATCTTTTAAAAATAACAAGGAATCAGGAAATAGCAATTCAGCAGTTGCAAGATGACGCAAAGAAAAACAATATAAGACTGATAGGTGTAAATGAAAAAGAAGGAGAAAACACAAAGAATATAAAAACAAATAAAGAAGTAATAGCTCAAAATTTCCCAAACATGGGAAAGGAAACTGACATACAGATAAGTGAAGCATATAGAACTCCAACTACCCATAACCAAAATAAATCAATACCCAGACATATAATTATCAGCGTTCCAGAAATTCAACATAAGAACAGAATAATAAAAGCTGTTAGAGAAAAGAAGCAAATCACCTATAAAGGAAAGTCCATCAGAATCACAGCAGACTTCTCAACACAAACAATGAAGTCAAGAAGAGCATGGAGTGAAGTATTTCAAGTTCTAAAGGAAAATAACTTCCAACCCAGACTCATGTACCCTGCAAAACTATCTTTCAAAATTGATGGAGAAATAAGATACTTCCATGACAAAGAGCAGCTGAAGAACTTCATGACCACCAAACCAACCCTACAAAGAATACTGAAAGATACTCTAGATACACATGAAAATAGTTATGACATCAAAAACATCAACAGAAGAACACCAAGCAGGGCAAGCAATTAAGTAGAGGGAAAAGGTAAAGAAACCACTGAAGAAAGATAATATGACTAAAACAAGCCAGTACATATCAGTTATAACCATTAATGTAAATGGCCTCAATTCACCAATCAAAAGAAACAGATTGGCAGAATGGAACAAGAGACAACATCCAACCATATGCTGTCTACAAGAAACCCATCTAACCCAAAAGGTAATTCATAGACTGAAAGTCAAAGGATGGAAAACAATACTCCGTGCAACTCCAAAAAAAAGCAGGGGTAGCTATTCTGTTCGCACATGATGTAAACTTCAAACAAATAATGGTCAAAAATAAAGAAGGTCACTACATACTGGTTAGGGGAAAACTCCAAGAGGAAGAAATAACAATCTTAAATATATATGCACCAAATATGGGAGTGCCCAACTATATAAAACAATTATTAATAGAAATGAAAAATCAAATAAACAATAACACAATTATAACAGGATAACACAATTATTAACACACCCTTGACACAAAGACACAGATCAATGAGACAGAAAATCAGCAAAGAAATAACAGAACTGAATCAAACCTGTGAATAAATGGACCTGGTAGACATCTACAGTGTTTTCCACTCAACAACATCAGAGTATATATTCTTCTCAGCTTCACATGGTACTTTCTCTAGAATAGACCATATATTAGCCCATAAAACATGCTTAAATAAATGTAAAGGAATCAAAATTATCCCATGCATATTATCTGATTACAGTGCCATCAAACTGGAAATTAATGACAAAACAAACTGCAAAAACTCCGTAAACACATGGAAATTAAATAGCACACCCCTGAACAATCAGTGGTCACAGAGGAAATTAAAGAAGAAATTAAACAATATCTACAAGCAAATGAAAATACAAATACAACTTACTGGAATATGTGGGGTGCAATGAAAGCAATCCTCAGAGGGAAATTTATTGCGGTGAATTCCCACATCCAGAAAATGGAACAAACACAAATAAACAATCTGATGTTACACCTCAAACATGTAGAAAAAGAAGCACAAGCTCAACCCAAAGCCAAAAGAAATAAGGAAATTATAAAAATCAGAGCAGAAATTAATGCAATTGAGACTAAGAAAACAATACAAAGAATCAACGAATCATAGAGCTGGGTCTTTGAAAGAATAAATAAAATTGATAAGCCACTAGCCAACCTTATTCAAAAAAGGAAAGAGAAAACTCAAATCCATGCAATAAGGAATGAAAAGGGTGAAATCACTACAGACCCCGTGGAAAAACAGAAGATCATCAATACCTACTTCGAAAATCTTTACTCTCATAGGTTTGATAACACCAAAGAAATGGACAGAAACATATCAATTAACAAAACTGGATCAAGAAGAGGTAAAACTACTGAAAAACCCAATTTCAGTTAAGGAAATTGAAAATGTAATTAGAACATTACCAACCAAGAAAAGTCCAGGTCCTGATGGATTCACAGCTGAATTCTACAAGAAATTCAAGGGAGACTTAATGCCAAGACTCCTCAAACTCTTCAATGAGATTGAAAGGGAAGTAAGTCTCCCTAAATCATTCCTGAAAGCAAGTATTACCCTAATACCAAAACCAGAGAAAGACCCAACCAAAAAAGAGAACTACAGGTCAATCTCCCTAATGAACATTGATGCAAAAATCCTCAATAAAATACTGGCAAACAGAATGCAGCAAGTCATCAACAAGATTATACACCATGACCAAGTGGGATTCATCCCAGGAATGCAATGATGGTTCAACATATGCAAATCAATAAATGTAATACACCATATCAATAGAGCCAAAGATAAGAACCACATGGTCATTTCAATAGATGCAGAAAAAGCTTTTGATAAAGTCCAACACTCATTCATGATAAGAACCCTACAGAAAATTGGAATAGATGGGCTTTACTTCAATCTGATAAAACCATCTATGACAAACCAACAGCCAGCATCACATTAAATGGTCAAAAACTGAAAGCTTCCACTCTAAAATCTGGAACAAGACAAGGATGTCCATTATCACCACTCCTCTTCAGTATAGTGCTGGAAACATTAGCCAGAGCAATCAGACGAGAGACATAAATTAAAGGAATAAGGATAGGAAAGGAAGAAGTTAAGTTATCACTATTTGTAGATGACATGATACTCTACATAGAAGACCCACAAAACTCCATAGAAAGACTTCTGGATGTCATAACCAAATTCAGTAATGTAGCTGAATACAAAGTCAATACTCAGAAATCAATCACATTCCTCTACACAAACAACAAACTCACTGAGAGAGAAACAAGAGAAACCACACCCTTCACAATAGCATCCAAAAGAATGAAGTACTTAGGAATCAACCTAACAAAGGAAGCAAAAGATCTATTCAATGAAAATTACAGTACTCTGAAAAAAGAAATCGAAGAGAATCTCAGAAAATGGAAAGACATTCCATGCTCATGGATAGGAAGAACAAACATTGTGAAAATGGCCATTCTCCCAAGATTACTATACAGATTTAATGCAATTCCCATCCAAATACCATTAGCATACCTCACAGATCTAGAAAAATCATCCTTAAAATTCATCTGGAACCAGAAAAGACCTAGAATAGCAAAGGCACTTCTGGGCAGCAAGGGTAGGATAGGAGGCATCACAATCCCAGACTTGAAATTATACTACAAAGCTACTGTAATCAAATCAGCATGGTACTGGAGTCAAAACAGACCTGAGGATCAATGGAATAGACTAGAAGATACAACCCAAAGTACAAACACACTCAGCCACCTTATCTTTGACAAGGGGGCCAAACATGTTCACTGGAAGAAAGACAGCCTCTTTAATAAATGGTGCTGGAAAAACTGGCTTTCCATATACCGAAAACTAAAACTAGACCCAAGCCTATCACCATGCACTAAACTAAAGTCAAAATGGATTAAAGATCTAAATATTAAAGCAGAAACACTACATCTGCTGGAAAACAAAGTGGATAGAAATCTTGAAGACATAGGGGTAGATGGAGAATTCTTGAACAAAAGCCAAACTGCACAGGAAACACTTCCCAGAATCAACAACTGGGATCTCATCATGTTAAAAAGTTTTTGAATGTCAAAAGAAATCTCCAACAGAGTGAAAAGAAAACACACAAATTGGGAAAAAATTTTAGTCAACTGTCCTTCAGACAAAGGTCTTCTATCTAGAACATATAAAGAATTAAAAAATATCAGGTCCTCAAAATTCAAAGACCCAATCCAAAAATGGGCATCTGAGATGAAAACACACTTCTCAGCTGAAGAAATACCCATGGCAAATAAATACATGAAAAAATGTTCAGCATCATTGGTCATTAGAGAAATGCAAATTAAAACAACTTTGAGATTTCATCTCACTCCTGAAAGAATGGCCAGGATCAAGAAAACCACCCATAACAAATGCTGGAGAGGCTGTGGGGAAAAAGGAACTCTTCTCCACTGTTGGTGGGAGTGTAGACTGGTGCAGCCACTGTGAAAATCAGTCTGGAGGTTCCTCAGAAAGCTAGGATTGGAAGTTCCATTTGACCCAGCTATTCTGCTTCTGGGCATATTCCCAGAAGTGAAATCATCATATCACAGTGATGTATGTGCACCCATGTTTATAGCAGCACAATTTGTAATAGCCAAATCTTGGAAACAACCCAAATGCCCATCAATTGAGGAATGGATAAAGAAGATGTGGTACTTTTATACAATGGAGTACTATTCAGCTTTAAAGAATGATCATATCGAGGCTTTTACAGGTAAATGGATGCGACTTGAGACCATACTTATAAATGAAATAAACCAAACTCACATGTGTAAACAGCACATCATCTCTCTAGTGTAAGAAACTGAAAGACTCAATAAGACAGAAAATTCCCGATAAATATGGGGGAAAGGTTCTGAAGTCCAATGGTGCTTTTATTCTTTGACTTGATTGGTTTAACTCTCTTTTCTACTATTTGATTGCAATATGTGAGAAGATAGGAACAGTTCTTTTGAAGAAAACAGGGGACATTACGGTAGCCATTGTTGGTTTCTTGTTGTCTGACTTGAAGGCCTGTAATGCCTTCACTCTTTTGTTTTATCTGGTTTTATATTATTTTGTTTTGTTTGAGTTTATTGTCTGTAAATGTATGAACAACCATTTTGAAGGCAAGAGACAGTAGGGTAACCATTGTTAATCTCCTGTTGTTATGTTTTGAAGACCTGTAATGCTTGCAGTGTTCTGTTCTGAAATGCTATGTTGTGTTTGACTCTTTGTGTTGCTTTGTTTTGTTTTATTCTATTTTGTTTAAAATAAAAAAAAATAATAATATCTGCCCTTCTTAATCCTTCTGTTACAAAAGGCATCACTACCCTGTTACTCAAACTAAACCTCCTTCTCCTCCTCGACCATCCCTCACCCTCTACTTATGAACTGTTTACAAGGTATCTTCCTGTATTTGTCTGAAACTAATCTCTTCTTTATTAGTGTTTCCTTTTGCAATTCCATTTCTTCATAAGTGTGGCATGTGAAGATTTTAACTGCTCTGTCACAGTTTTTTCTTCTTCAGTGATGACAGCTACATGTCTGTTTGCTTTTTTTATTATGGTCAAAGTAGTATAAATGTCACTTTTTGTCTCTTTCTCCTCAATGGCAACGAGTTTAAAAATGTGCCTACAAAGTTTAGAATCAAGACTTTATAGATGAGAATTCCTTTAAAAGTGTAACTGGAGAAGCCATGCTGGGCCTGGGAGGAGTACAAAAAGAAACCAATTTGACCTTTCCTAAACTGTGTAAGCTATGCAGGGCCCAGGAAGAGAGCAGCCAGTTCACCCCTCCCCTGAGCCAGCTGGTGGGCTGAGAATCAAGAAACCCCCAACCTCACACCCCACAAGCAACCAGGTGGTTTGGAGGACAGGCTGAGCAGATAGCAACTGAGGTACAAAAAAAACTAAGTGCTTGTACTGTTGGACTGATTTTGCAGGCCAGTAGTCGGAGCATCTATTAGGAGGATAACAGCATGCAATATACCAAATATGGGGGATTTCCTTCTGTCTTGTTTTTGAAATCCAATACTGTTTTCACTGTTTAGTTTTTTTCTGATTTATTGTTTTGTTTTGTTTAATGTTCTGTTTTGACTTGTTTTATTGTTTTGTTTTATTTAACTTTACTATGTCTGATGGTATGGACAACTACTGTGAAGCTAATGAGAGACATTATGGTAGCCACTATAGATTTCCTATTACCCTGTTTTGAAGTTCTGTACCACTTTCACTGTTTGTTTTGATTGGCTTTATTGTTTTATTTTGTTAGGTTTTATTCTGTTTTTTAAAAAAAGTGTAACTAGATTTTTCTCTCTTGCTGAATCAGAATGACTAGTCCTGATTTCATATTCCAGCCTGTACTCAATGTAATCCAGATCAGAGTAAGCTTTCTGGAACAAAATGTAAAAACTTACAGAAGATAAATGCTGCCTTCCAGTATATTAAAACTTGGACCCAGGTACGGAAGAGCACACTAGTAATTGCAGCACTCAATAGGCTGAGGCAGCCAGGCATGGTAGCATGTAATCTTAGCACTCGGGAGCCAGAGAGGTGAGTTCAAGGCCAGTCTGAACTATACAGAAGTCTCATCAGTTCCAGCTTGTCAACCTCTGTTCTGCTTCCATGTTGAATAGTTCTGCAATAAGTCTTGAGTTCACCTGTTTACATAGTCAGGTACCTCTTGTCCAAAAACACCACTTGGGTATTTACAAATACTTAACTATAATTTAAATTATCATTTAAGATTCAATGTCAATAACATTATTTATATTTAACTATATATTAATATTAGAACTCGGTATGTCCGCTGTGTGTCACAATGGACATACTAAATGTGTCCATCGAGCTGATGATCTCAACTGGGGCTTATTTTTGGGGTAGTGCTTATATCACGAGCATTCTGAAAAGTCATACAAGAGCTTATTTTCCAGTTAGGTCTTATTTGGGGGGAAAAATAGCATGTACGCTACCTACCCATTAGTCATTTAGCAGCTACCTCGGTTATCAGATGATTGCTACAATATTGCAATGCATGTATATAGTACTACTATTATTTATGGTTTCAAACATCCAGTGAGGGTCTTGGAATGTATCCCCCACAGATCAGAAGGACTACTGTACTTGGTGTATGGTACTGTATACTTGCTGACTTTCTGCCTAGTTCTATTCACTAGTGGAAGTGGGAGATTCACACTCTTACTCAATTAACTCTTCATTTCTGCCAGTGTTTTTCACTTTTCATTTATTGTACTATATGCTTTAGGACCATTTCGAGAGGCTTTTTACATAAGCGTTTAAAAATATTTTCCCCTATTTTCACTAATGAATGGGTCGGCAGACCTCCTTGTTATGCTAAAGTTACAGGAGTAATAATCAGGAGGCTCACAGAAATTAAGTGACTTGACCAGGGTTACACACCTAATACAAGACAGAGCTAGATATTTATCTGTGTCTAACTATAAACTCAGTGCTCTACTGCTGGCACCTGATTTTTGACTTTTAGTATGCAGAACTGTAGAAAATCAATTTCTGCCACTTAAACCATTCAGTCTGACTTATCTTTGCTATAGGAGACCAACACATCTATTCAGTGGTATTATGTCATAACAGTCTAAAAGGTGGATATACAGCAATGAGAATCCGCAAATAATTCTGTTTTTCATCTTAGACTGCATTTATTGACTTATTTACTGTTCTTCAGCATCTAGAGCAACGATGACAAATCTTTTAGAACTTTCAATGCTATAAAGAACCTGGTGAGGCACATATACCATAGGCTCACCACCACTGACCTAGAGCTCATAGTAGAAGGCCAAAATGGGTATTTCCTGAGATTCTTTTTTTATATCAACTGCTATGATAACTGGTATCACTGAGAAAAATTAGAGGTCATTACATTTTCTTGACTATTCATTCAAGTTTTAATTTTAAGACTTCAGTTTTTTCAAATAAAAAATACTACATTATGTCTTAGACCTAAGGTTATCTTTGTTGGGGTAACAGTTCTCCTATCTGGGAAAGTTATTCTCCTGTTAGGCCCTGAGATGGGAAATGAAATCTGAGAATCTAAAGATCTTTCTTGGAACAAAGCTAGTTATGAGTCACCACCAGGCCATGACTGTGGCTAGAATTCCAGATATGGTGAGTGGTTCTTCTATACTCTCTTCCTGAATTATACCACTCTGGTTAACTGCTGGTTCTAAATATGATGGCTAAACTTTCAAGGTCTTCAAGTTAATTCTTCAAGAAGTGTAGCTATAAAATGTGTAAATAACACATTTTTTGGTGAGTTTTTCTGAATGCCAAGAACTGGAGTCTGTAACGACAGTAACACCACTGCAATTAAAAGTCCACTCCACAAGTTCATGTGTTTCTATTTGTTTATCTGAAAATTTGGACAAGATTTTTAAATTGAGTGTATGCATCTCCTAATGTAATGTGAAGAAGACCCAAAAGTCCAGGTGATACCTTACTCAATTTTTCAAGTACAATGCATTTTCTAATCTGGTTCTGGAAACTTAATCTATCAGTGGAAAGGTGGAATATCACAATCTTCTGAGTCTTATGATAGGTGGCTTCTTTATTCAAAACGTATTATCCTCTATCAAATTTCCTCATCCTCGTATTTAATGTTTTAGCTTCTCTTTTCAAGTTCTCATAACCTGGTAGTAGTTTAATGGCTGTACCTAAGCCTCTGAAAGGTAAACACCCATCCAGGCTATTCTGAGATCCCCTGAAGACATGGAAATGACTGTTTTGGAGTTTGTCATCTTTATCAAATTCTTCATTAACCAGACAGGCTGAAGAAGTATAGTTCTGGCCATACAAAAACCTCAGCTTGTTCTATCTTCCACTCAATCAATGTCTCTCTCAGATCTTTTCTAAGTTTGTCTTTGCAACTTCAGGGCACACCTGCACTGAACTAGAGGCAGACCTAGAAACCTGGTTTGATTTGGTAAATTTCCTCTTAAAATACTCAGCACGTTTCAAACTTATACCCGTAAGAGTTATATCTGACATGGTATATCTGTTTTCAAAATTTCCTGAAGCTTTCACTCTTTCAGGTAAGGACTACTTGAAGAAATCTGAGTAATTTCTGAAAAGAAAGTTCAAAGCCGGGCGTGGTGGCTCACGCCTGTAATCCCAGCACTCGGGAGGCTGAGACAGGCAGATCGTTGTGAGTTCGAGACCAGCCTGGGCTACAAAGTGAGCTCAAGGCCAGCCTGAACGGCATAGTGAGACCCTGTCTCAAAAACAGGGCTGGGGATCTAGCTCAGCGGTCTAAGCGCCTGCCCGGCAAGCGCAAGGTCATGAGTTCAATCCCTGATGCCACAAAAAAAAAAAGTTCACAGGCAGTAGCTTTCTCCTAATTTGCAACTGTTTAACTGCTCGGTGACTTCTACCACTGTCTGTCCTTTGAGCGTGGAGTTAAAAAGTTTTCTGACCAGCTTTCTTTTTCATTATGCTTCTTGTATGTGTGCAGCTGTGGTCCTGTACCCACTGCATTTGGTCTATTTCCAGGTAGAACAGAGGAAACAAAGTCTTGCTCATTATCACTGCTACTATCACTCAAGTGCCAGAAGAACTGGATTCATATTACTTTTCAAAATGACCAGCATTATCAATATCTGATGTTTTGATGGCTTTACTGCATAACTGTACTTCTCCTGAATGGCCCCTTTGTCCTTTCTTCAGCAGCTGAAAATCAGACTGTCTGTCTTCTTCTTGAACCCACACTGGAGGTTTTGGGAATTTGCATTTCAAAAGTTAGATGCGTTGTAACAACAGTTGCGGCAGAATTTCCTTCAGATACACTGATTCTATTGGTTTCGGAGGAATTTTATATTTCTGCTTTGGTATGATTCCCAGCTTCTTCTGACATAAAGGATAACCACAATTTGATAACGGAACAACACAACCATGACATCGCTGTAGTAGGCAGGTGTGCAGAACTGCCCCTTGTAGAAGCATCTTCTTGTTTCAAGTCACTTGTCTGTGTAGTACCTGCAGGCTTTTGGAAGGTACGGCAGCCTAGTCCCTAAGGCCCAAAGAATACTGCCGGTGATGTTGGCCATGGCAATCGTCCTGCAATTAACTTTGATACCTCAAACTTGGTATCTGACCAATGAAGGAATAACTATAACTCTAAGTGTTCAAAAAGAAAGATCTTTTCTGATTAAGGTGATCAGGGATGGATTCATGAAGGTGGTTAGCTAGACTGGGAAGGATAGGATTTCGTCAGCTGAGAGTCAAAGAAGACCCTACAAAACAGGTATGAGTATAAAATAAAGGCACAGAAGTTAGAAAGTGTGACTGGTAAGGAATAGCAGTAAGCCTTGTCTTATGAGAGCAGTCATTCTTTAAAAATGGAAGAATACAAGAAAGCTAAACACCTAGAACTCTTGGTTTTGTTTTCCTTCTTCCACCTCCTCGCCTCTCCCCTCATGGGTAATTTTTAACAACTCATAAATTCCACCAAGGCTCTGACAATTTCTATCATCATACAATGCACTTGTACTATACCTCTGAAACAAGTCTTTCCTCTTTGGCCATATCCAATCTGCAGCCTGCAGGCCACTCGCTCTTTTTTTTTTTAATGGTAAAATAACACAGATTTTTAGAAGGCAACTTTGTTATTTGTATACATTTACTATACAGTGTATTCTCCATGAAGCCCAACACAATTCCTCTTTACTCAATACAGCCCACGCAAACCAAAAGGTTGGAGATGCCAGTACAATAAAAAGGCTCAGAATATCAGTGAGAGTGGAGGGATGGGGAGGTAGATCCAAATAGGGAAGGAAAAAAATTACAAGTGTTCTTCCACTGGTTCCAATCATAATCACCATCAAGTCCTCTGCATATTTTTAAAAACTGGTTATACAAAGCCAGGCGTGGTGGTTCATGCCTGTATCCCAGCACTCAGGAGGCTGAGACAGGAGGATCATTCTGAGTTCGAGACCAGCCTGGGCTACAAAGTGAGCACAAGGCCAACCTGAACGGCATAGTGAGACCCTGTCTCAAAAAGGCAAGGGCCAGGGATCTAGCTCAGTGGCCTAAGTGCCTGCCTGGCAAGCACCAGGTTGTGAGTTCAATCCCTAGTGCTAGGGGAAAAAAAAAACTGGTTATATAAGCATATATGTACATCCTTTTTTCTATTATACACTAATAGAACCATTACACACACAGTTCTGTGCTCTGCTTCAACTCTGCACAACTAACCACATCAATCCCACAAAGCTAATTAATCTTTTAACAGTAATTTTATACCATAACCATACCCTACACCTGATTGATAGTTTTAGCTCCAATTTTCTATGACAAAGCTACAACGCATGTTCTATTCCATGTATTTACTTCTATCTATGTAAGAATGAATGAATTCTAAGACTGGAACCTCCAGGTCAAAAGGTATGTGCATTCAGACTTCTAATACTGTCCAATATTCTTTTAAAAATTGAATCAGTCGGGCATGGCAGCACACACCTATAATCCCAGCACTCAGCAGGCTGAGGTAAGAGAATTGCCCAGAGTTCAAGGCCAACCTGGGCTACACGGTGAGTTCAAGCTTGCTATGTATAAAAAATACTATCTCTAAATAAAAAAATACATAATTAAAATAAAACGTTACATCAATGTGACAGTTTTTGTGAATGCATGATTTCTCTCCATCCCACACTATTTTTGGGGTTTTTTTTTTTTTGTACCAGGGATTGAACTCAGGACCTCATGCTTGCCAGGCAGACGATTCCATCCCACACTGTTAACATAGGAAGGCATGTGAAAAAAAAATGCTTCTCACAACAAATATTTTCATACCATCACTAAGATGTCACATGCCCTTTTGACTTTCATTCTCTCAAGTTCTTCAAAGACCTTGTCATGTGTGATGGCATCACCTCTTGTTACGGTTTGTATATAGATGGCCCCCCCAAGCCTCATGTAGTCATGGAAGCGGCTGAATCTAGCTAGCATTTGTGGTTGACTCGTTGTCTAGCACTAGGATTGGCAGTGTGAGTTCTGCACCCCCCAGGGGTGGAGCCGACATACAGTGTAAGGTTGGAATGGGGGCGTGCTTTCCTCTTGGTGTGGTTTTTCTCTTGCCACTTGCAGCCGCCATGAACAGCTGCCCCCTTTTGCTCTGGCTGCTGCCTTGAAGTGTTGTCCCAGTGCCATGCCACCCTGCCTTGGAGTCAGCTGATTATGGACTGAAACCACCAAGAACTGTAAGCTAAATAAACCTTTTCTTCCCTAATTTTGGGTGTCAGGTGTTTGTCTCAGCAATGAGAAAAAAGTAACCAAGACACCTCTCTGTCACGACTAAAGGAATGTCTGCTTGTGTGTTTCTGTGTTTTACAATTTTCCCTTTTAATTTCTAATACAATAAACACTGAAATACAAAATACTAAACAAAAGTTTTTTGGGGTTCTCAGTAAGTTAAGAATATAAAGAAATTCTGAGACAAACAGACACACACACAGACAGACACACACACACACAGACAAGACCAACTGTTCTAGATAATTTTTGGTCCTGTAAAGGAAAAAATTCCTTCAGATGTTGAGACAACATTCAACTCCAGATTAAGGAAATTCAACATTTTTATAATTTTGTGTCTTCTTGATCAAGAATTAAAAATACATTTTCATTTTGTCTTTTTTTTTAATCTTCTTTTAGCTTTTTATTGCAATGATAAAGAACTTTTCTTGTATCTCATGGATTATGTCTTACTTAATACAACATATTTTTATACCAGTCACTCAATTAAATCACCTGTTGAATTCCGTTCCAATACTTTTACATTTGAAGGACGTGATAACTGGTATCTCAAATTTATAACTTCGACTTTCTCCATTCTCATATTTTTGGTTTGTTTTTGGGTGGGAATGGTATTAGGAACTGAACACAGGGCATTCTCACTGGGCTATATCCCCAATTTTTTGTTTTGTTTTGGTTTTTGACTTTCCAAGACAGGGTCTTACTATGCAGTTCAGGCTGGCCTTCAGCTCACTATGTAGCTTAGGCTGGCCTCGAACTCACAGTGATCTTTTGCCTCAGCCTCCTGAGTGCTAGGATTATCAGCATGTACCACCATGCCCAGCAACATTTTTATTTCTTTTTTTCTTTTTGTAAGATCTGTAAAAAAGCTCTCCAACAAGCAATCACCAACAGATTTTCTGCCCTACAGTTTCACATTTTTCAGGTATCAAATTATTTTAATCAACACAACATGCTTCTTTCACATGATGTATCTGAGGGTTATCATGGTGTTGTATGTATCATACCACTAATCCATTTCTTTTCTTGCTGAACACTATTCTACTGTCTGGGCGTTCTATAACTTATCTATTCAACAGCTAATAAACATTTGGATTTGAGAGCTCTAGTTGTGAGCTGTGTTGCAGCTACTGTTTCCAGATTTTTAAAAATATTAATTGCAGTGCCACCCATTCATACCTATTTTACTAAACTTCCAAGCATATGAAAAGTAGCTGGAGCTACAGCTCAGTGGTAGAGTGTTTGCCCAACATATGTGAGGCCCTAGGTTTCATCCCCAGTACCCAATGATGATGAAGATGATAAAATACACAAAATCTGAAATGTGGGTTAAATTCTATTAAATGCCTCTTTGGCAGTTACTGAAGAGGTCACTGTTCCTCTTTTAACTATTAAATAAAGTGAGTTATGAAAATGAATTTCCTAGTACTCAATGATTATTGATTCTTGGGATCTGATATACTTGATCATACTGTAGCACTTCGGAATTCTATTTGCTAATGTTTTCTTAAATATTTCTATACCAGTACCCATAACTGGTATTGATTCTTATTTCTCTAAGTGAAAAGAGGGTATGACGATTGTAATGTTGAAGGCTTTCTCAAAAACACATGGGTATCAGGCCAATTTTACAGCTTCTGGAAGAGACAAAACTATACAAACAATGAAAACCTCTCTGCTTCCTGGTCACCAGGTCTCCTCTGGCATGGCCCTCTATCATACTCTGGCTCCTGTCATGGACCTACCCAACTACAAATTGAAATCTCCACAAACTGTGGGCCAAAATAAACCCTGCCTCCTGAGAAAGGGGTGGGGAGTGAGAGAGCTTGACCCACCTGGTGTGGTGGCACATGCCCGTAATCCAAGCACTCAGATGGCTGAGGCAGGAAGATCACACAAATTTGAAGCCAGCCTGAACTACAAAGCAAGACTCTGAGGGACAAAAACAAAAACAAAAAAACCAGTAAAAAGATGACTGGTTGCCAAAGTCTGGGGGGAATGAAAGATTAATAGATGGAGTACAGAGGATTTTTTTTTTTTAGGGAAAGGAAAATACTGTATTGATACTATAGCTGATACACAATTCGTTTGCCAAAATTTGTAAAATGTAAAATACCAAAAAATAAACCTTAATGTAAATTATGTATTCTGGGTGGCTTGTCAACTGTCTTAATTCTCTGGGCTACTATAACAAAATACTAGAGGCCTGGCTGGCTCAAACAGAAATTTCCCACAGTTCTAGAGGCAAAGATGTGAGCGGGTACTTTACAAACTAATTCTCAGATCCTATGCTACAGGAATCACATTCCTGGGACTAGAGCCCAGAGAACTTGTCACCCAGGTCCATTAGGGTGTACCAGTAACAGGTTATCTGTGATGGCAGAAAGGCAACTCAGCTCATCAGTTATTAGATAATAAAAATAAAGTGTGGTAAGTGGGCATACTGTACACTGACACAAATAAATACACACACACACACACACACGCACCACAAAAAAGGTGTATACTGTTGAGCTAAAAAAAGAACAAAAACAAGAAATAAGACAAGGTTTATAACAGAATATGTGGACTACACACACATACTGCATATTCCACTAAATATTTCATAATGATTCATATGTAACAAAATAATTTATGAAACAGACTGCCCTAAGAAGGACAACTAACACTAAAACATTTATCCAAGTAAGTTCAGCAAAGTAGTAAAATATAAAACCAATATATAAAAATCAACAGCATTCCTCTGTACTAACAATGAACCCATGGGAAAAAAATTAGGAAAACAATCCCATTCACAATAGCTTTAAAAAAAAATTAAGTACCTAGGAATTAACCAAGGAAGTAAAAGACCACTAAAAGGAATACTCTGAAATGAGACTGAAGGCCAGGGATTTAGCTCAGCAGCCTAAGTGCCTGCCTGGCAAGTGCGAGGTCGTGAGTTCGATCCCCAGTCCCAGAAAAAAAAACAAAAAAAGAAATGAGACTGAAGATGGTATCAGAAAAAGCAAAAACATCCCTATGCCTGAGGTAGAATCAACATTATCAAAATGACTATACTACCAAAAATGATATCTAGATTTAATGTGACTCCAATCAAAATACAAACATCATTCTTTACAGAACTATGGAAACAAAATCCTAAAATTAGTATGAACACAGAAGAGACCCAGAATACCTAAAGTAATTCCAGAGCAACAAGAGGAAAACAAAAAAGTATCACAATCCCAGATTTTAAATTAGATTATAAAGCCGGTGATTAAAAACAGCATGGTACTGGCACAAAAACAGATGTACAGATCAATGGAACAGAATTAAGGATGCAGAAACAACCCCAGACACATTCAACCATCTGATTTTCAACAAATAGGCCAAAAACATAAACTGGAGAAGTCAGTCTCTTTATTAGTATACTGGGAAAACTGGTTATCCATGTTCAGAATGAGTTTAGATCTGTATCTCTCACCATATACTAAAATCAAATCAAAACACATCAAAGACTTACACATAAACACAGAAGAGAAAAATGAAAAACTCTTGAAGACACAGGAATATGCAGGACTTCCTGAACAGAAACCCCAACTGCGAAAGTAACACCAAAAATCAACAAACAGGATTACATCAAATTAAAAACCTTCTACAAAGCAAACAACCAACAAAGTGAAGACAACTTCCAGAGTGGAAAAAAAAAAATGCCAGCTACTCTTCAAACAGAAAAACCAGTGTATAAAGAACTCAAAAAATGAGACCTCGCCCTAATAAAAGACCCAATCAAAAAATGGGCAACTTCAGAACAGACACTTCTCAAAATAAGTACAAATGGCCAATGGATACATGAAAAAGTGCTCAGTATCTTTGCCCACTAGAGAAATGCAAGTCAAAACATGCCTGAAATTCTATTTTACTCCAATAAGAACGGTTATCATCAAGTAATCACATAATAACAAACACTGGGGGCCCTATATTGTTGGCAGGAATGTAAAGTGGTACAGCCACCATGGAAATCAGTATGGAGATTACTCAAAAAACTAAAAATAGAAGTGGGCTATGGTGGTACACACCTGTAATTCCAGCATTTGGGAGGCTGAGGCAGGAAGATCACCTTGAGTTCAAGGTCAGCCTGGGTTACACAAGTGAGTTCAAGGCCAGTCCAGACTACACAGTGAGACGCTGTCTCAAAAACAAAGAAAGACACCTGCGTTTGACCCAGCCACTCTCCTTCTAGGTATCTTCCTACAAGAGTTAAAGATCACATTATAGTGATCCATGCATACCCATGCTTACAGCAGAACAACTCAAATAAATCTTCAAAGTAGCCTATATTCCCATTAACATATTAATGAATAAAGAAAATGTGATATATATACATAATGGAGTATTACATAGTCATAAAGGATAAATTTAAGTCATTTGTAGGAAAATGAATGCACCTTGAGACCATAATTTTAAATAAAATAAATCAGACTCAACGATTAAATATTGCATAGTTTCTTTTAAATGAGAAACTCAAAGTATACAGAATTTAGGAGCAAAACAAAAAACTGTAGGAAATAAGGAGGTACAGCAGGCTTTGTAGAGATGGGAATGGGACCTGGGATGGGAGGGAGATGGAAAGGAAGTAAGAAGGATCAAGATGGAATATGTACCAATATCGCATGATGAATGCACTTATGTATCAAGAACATACACTAATCAGTAAAAAAAATTAATTTCCCAATACGAAAGCACATAAATTCCCTTGGAAGGATACATGGAATGTAATTAAATGAAAAAGGACCCATACCTAAGCACATCATGGAATTTCAAGGGTTAAAAATAATACCCAAAAAGCTTCTAGAGATTGGGGAACAGACAAGACGGTCACATAAAAATGATGATGAACCAAAATAACTTTGGATTTCCACAGCAACACTGGAAGGAAGAAGGCAATATGGCTGCAATGAACATACTTTTCAATCTGGAGCTTTCAACCTCCACCCAGTAAAACTATTGATCAAAAGTGAAGGAAGAACAACGGGTTTTTTTCAGTCATGCAAGATCTCAGAAAGTTCTGTCTCTCATATAACTATGTCCCAGAAAGGTACTCATAGATGTGATACAGAGAAATGAATAAACCAAGAAAGAACACACAGGAAACAAGAGACCCAATATATGAAAAAGAGAAAGAAAATTTAAAGATGACATAAAGAGAAGCCCCAGGATAACAACTGTGAGACCAGCTGGATTGCATTAAGAGGACAAAGGGCTGCAGGAGAACTGTTGAAGCAACTAAGACAGAAAAAAAAAAATGTTTTATTTATGTTTCAACTACTAGAAACACATAAACTGGTCCAGAAAGCAAATGATGTCGTACTCCACCTAATTCAGCAGTGAATATTTACAATACTGTAAACACTGAATACTGACTGAACAAACACCTCTGATAACTATGTTGAAAAGAAGGGAGAGGCAGTGTGTGTATATGTGGGTGCATGTGTATTTTGGTGAGGTGGACATGCACAGAGCAGCAAGGAATAGTATCTTGCTTAGAGCAAAATGAATAGATAATGACTAAAACTGCTATATTAAGAAAGAACAAATAAGGGCTGGAGTGGAGGTCAGTAACATAGCACTCGCCTATCATGCCCAAGGCCTAAATTCAATTCCCAGTGCCAAAAAAGGAAATTGTAATAAAAGAAAGGTATTTATAAATGAGTAAACAAGAGGAAATGGCTAAGACAAAAGGATAGTGCCTAAGTACAGAAGCTAAAATGAGACACCTTTTCAGATATTATTCTGATTTAAAAATTGTACTTTTTAAATGGTGGTAAGAAACATGAATAATCTCTCAGCTGTTAATAAATTAGCTATTTACAGCATCATTTCATGCTGTTAAACGAAATACATCTAGTTTGTTCTGACAGTGACAGTGAACTGTGAATAAAACCAAACTTTAATGACTGATATGAACATAGTATACAAACAGCCCTATGTCTAAACCCCAGCTCCACCACTTACTCTGAAGTAGGGCATGTTACCAAATCTATAGCATGATTAGGTACAAGTAAACACCTCCTCAAAGTGGTTTTGCAAGGATAATTAAGTAAAAGTATCTGAAATATAGCTTGAACCAGACCAGGCATGGAGGCCCAGGCCTGATATCCCAGCACTTGGGAGGCTGAGGTAGGAGGATCACTGAATTCAAGGCCAGCCTGGACTATATAATAACTGAGACCCTGTCTGGGGTAGAGGGAGAGAGAATACCTATATGTATCTATACAGATATATACATGTATCTATGTATATATCTTATGTAGATAAATATATATATATGTATATGTATGTGCCTTAAATCACCAATACATTTTAGTACTTTTTCTGAGCCTTTCAGATTCCAAGCTACAAACTCATTCTAACCCCTCTGCCTTGTTAGTCACAGAGCACAGAGAAACAGGGACAGCTCAGCACATATCCCTCTTCATGCTGGAAAACCAACCATGATGAGTAGGCACTTATCTTTGTATATGAAGGACAGTATTATTCTTGTTATATGAAGGAGATTACCCCCATTATCCACATTCTGGATTGGTGCCTATTCTCAAGAACTGTCCCAATTAATCTACAATACTAGCACAGAACCAATTCTTTCATTTAGGACTGCTTAACAGGATTGTTAATATCTTTAAAAACAAAACCAAACTGTGCATTTGTCAATTTGCAACCCTGCTCTTTCAATGCACAACCTCAAAATTTTCTACTTACAGGCACTATGTATACCCCAACCCGTTGGCCTGGGGCCACCTCCTGCTTAGTGCCGTGAGAAAAAAGAATCACCCCAAATCAGCTAATGAATGATATTGTTTACCATTTCCAATGTATTCTTCCATTATTATAGCTAAATTCATAATCCCTATAAAGTACAAAGCATATCTTAGAATAAAATAGAGTAATTAGATTATCCACTACTAGGTCAGTCATCTTTGCCTGATTTTTTTGCATGTATGAAGTGACTCAAAAGTACAGTGTGTTTAAATCTGTTAAAGATTTATTAAAATAAAAGACATGCTGCCATTAATCTCCCCCAACCTATTACCCCTCAGTTCAAACACACGTAACCCACCGTTCCTGCCACTTTCTGAAGATGTTCTGCAAGTCCTTTTTCATCTTCAGTTGCAATGCTATGGGTGTCTTGATGTCCTAAACTGATCAACATGTTGCCTTTCACCGGTTATTCTGATGTTAGGGAAGAGCTACAGTGGGCCTGATCTGGTGAATACGGTGGATGAGGACACGGTGTTTTTATGAGCCTCCCTTTCCATTGGATGGCAGCAGCACTCACTGTGTTTTCTGATCATACCCCCTAAAGACACTCACAAAAGAGGACATCCAGAGTTGCTTAAGAATGAGCCTGGAATCCCAGCACTCCAGCTCTGGAGGCTGAGGTAGGAGGAACACCACAAGTTCAAGACCAGCATGGGCTACATAGTGAGTTCATGATCAGTTTGGACTACATATCAAGACCCTGCCTCAAAAAACAAACAAAAAAGAAACCAAATAACAAAAAAAATTGCTTAAGAACAATGGGATTAGTATATTTGAAGCTAGGGGAAGACATATGCAGCGGGATGAACGGCAATGTGTCTTTTGCAATAAATTTAAACATTCACATTTTTCAATTACCCCTGTACTTCTAAAAACAGTCTGTAAAATTTTAATTCAACAAATCCTGTGCTAAAACAATGGAGATTAAAAGAGCAAGACATAAAGCCAGGCATAGTAGTTCACGCCTGTAATCCCAGCACTTGGGAGGCTGAGACAGGAGAATCGCTGCGAGTTTGAGACCAGCCTGGGCTACAAAGTGAGCTCAAGGCCAGCCTTGAATGGCATAGTGAGACCCTGTCTCAAAAAGACAAGGGCCGGGCATCTAGCTCAGCGGCCTAAGCGCCTGCCTGGCAAGCGCGAGGTCGTGAGTTCAATCCCCAGTGCCGCAAAAAAATAAATACATAAAAATTTAAAAATAAATAAATAAAAGAGCAAGAAATAATCCTACTTTCAAATGTATGGTAAACAATAAAAGGACAGAATAATTGTCAGCAATAGAAAAATAGCCAGTGAACAAGTAAGAGCAATACCAGACTACGTGGTGTAAAATAATTCATATCACAGT
>RJWT010015475.1:0-20428 GCA_004365215.1 Cuniculus paca | reverse complement strand
TCCTAACTTTGCCAAGTGGTTCTTACTGAGTTTATCCTTTCCTTTTACTTTTCTCTCTTGTCTAATTGCTCTGGCTCATGCTCACAGAACTATATTGAATAGGAGTTGCGATAGTGAACATTCTAATTTCTAAACATCAGAATACTAAAAGATGTTAGTGAGCATTCTTGTCTTGTTCCTGTTTTTAGAGTGAAAATTTTCAGTTTTTGTCCAACAGCTGTTGGCTGTTGGTCTGTCATAGATGGCTTTTATCAAATGGAGATAAAGAGCATCTATTCTGATTTTCCATAGGGTTTTAACCTGAATGAGTGTTGGACTTTATCAAAAGCTTTTCTGCATCTATTGATCTGTTTCTTTCCTCTAACATCTCTTGAGATGATTATGTGATTTTGTCTTTGGCTGTGGTGATATAGTGTATTATATTTATTGATTTGCATATATTGAACTATCCCAGCATTTCTGGGATGAATCCTACTTGGTCATGGTGATTTTCTGCATCTTGTTTACTAGCATTTTATTGAGAATTTACATCTATGTTCATTAGGGAGATTAGCCTGCAGTCCTCCTTTTTGGTTGAGTCTTTCTCTGATTTTGGAATCGAGTAATACTTGCCTCCAAGAATGAGTTAGGGAGAATTGATTCCTTTTCGATTCCATTAAAATTTGAGGATTACTGGCATTAAATCTTCTCTAAATTTCTTGTAGAATTCAGCTGTGAAACCCTCAGTACCTGGGTTTTTCTTTGATGGTAAGTTTTTAATTTCAGTAGCTGATATTGGGTTATTCAAAATTTTATATCCTCTCAATTCACCTTTGCAGTGTATACATTTCTAGGACTCTGTCCATTTTTTCTGTGTTTTCCATCCTTTGCAAGTAAAGATTCTTGAAGTCAGTATTGATGATCTTCTGAATTTCCACAGGATCTGTTGTAATTTCATCCTTTTAATTCCTCATTTCATGAATTTGAGTTTTTTCTCTCCTTTTTTGATAAGGTTGGCTAGAGGTTTATCAATTTTATTTATTTTTCCAAAGAACCAATTCTCGATTGATTAATTCTTTGTACTTTTTTTTCATCTCAATTTCATTAATTTCTGCCCTGTCTTTATAATTTCCTCCCTTCTGTGAGCTTTGGTTTTGACTTTCTCCTCTTTTTCCAGAAACTTGTGGTGCAGCATTTGGTTGCTTATTTGTGCTCAGTTTGTTTTCCTGATGTGAGAATTCAGTGCTATATATTTCTCTCTTAGGACTGCTTTCATTGAGTACCAGAAGTTCTAGTATGTTGTATCTGCACTTTCATTTAATTGTAAATATTATTTAATTTCTTCTTAAATTTCATCTGTCACCCATTGATTGTTTGTTACTGTGTTATTTAATTTCAATGTGTTTATGTAGCTTTCACAGTTTCTTTTGTTAATAATTTTCAATTTCATTGTACTATAATCAAATTATATGCATTGGATAATTTTGATTTTTTTCATTTACTTAAGCATGTTCCATGGGCTTGCATAGGTTCTGTTTTAGAGAATGTCCCATGTGTAATTGAGAAGAATGTGTATTCTGATGCTGTTGGGAACACTCTACTAATGTCTATTAAGTCCATTGGCTCACAGGTTTGATTCAGTTACTTTATTTCTTTGCTGATTTTTTGTCTAGTTGATCTATTTCTTTGTGACAGTGGGTATTAACATCCCCTATTATATTTGTGTTTTTGCATATTTGATTTTTCATGTCTATTAATATTTGTCTTAAACAGTTGGGTGCTCTGTGTGTGTTGCATATATATTTATGATCATTATCTCTTCCTCTTGAAGTTTTCCCCTGAGAAATATGTAGGGGCCTTCTTTATTTCTTTTGATCATTATTCTTTTTTTTTTGTTTGTTTTCCTCTCCTTTACCAGGAATAGAATTTATGACCTTGTGCTTGCCAAGCAGGTACTTATGCCACTGAGCTATATCCTAAGTCTTTGATCATTCTTGGTTTGAATTTCATATTGTCCGCTAACAGAATAGCTATCCCTGCCTTTTCTTGATTCCTGATCATGGAACGTTGTTTTTTATCTTTAGTATTTTGTTCTTGAGCTTAATTTCTTGAATTTTGATTATTTTATGTCTTAGTGTAGATTTATTTTGGTTATGGCTAAATGGATTTCTATATGCCTCATTTATCTATATGTCAGATTCTTTCCCCATGGTTGGGAAATTTTCTCATATGACTTCTGAAAATAGGTTTTCCTTTTTTTTTTTTTACATCATTGTGTTGACTCCTCTTTTTCCACTGACACCAGTTATTGTTATATTATTTTTATTTGCATTGTCTTGCAGCTGTTGAATTGTCATTTTCTGATATTTTGTTATTTTCATGAGATCTTCCTTTCATGATCACTACCTGTGATTCTGTCTTCAAATTTTGAAAGTCTGTATTCAGTTTTATTACAAAAGTTTTGCCAGCTTTCAACTGTATTTTTAATTTCCTGATTATCTGTTTGAATCTGTTTCATGTATTCTATTTTTTTCTTGTATTGATCATTTATGGTTTCCATCTTCTTCCTATCATCATCTTTTTTTTAAATCTATCTCTACTCTAGATTTGGTGAGCAATTCCTTTATAAATGTTGATATTGCTATTTTACTTGAGAAATTATTTCTGATATATTTTTCTGTCTAACTTTGTTGATTTGTTTCTTTACTTTGCTTGCTATCATTTGAGAAATTTCAAGCATGTGTTCTACAATTTCTTCTACATTGATGTCTCCTGTCTTATTGTGGGTGAGTTGAATTTTTAAATTGAATTTTGTCTTCATCCTGTCATTTTCTATTTCAAAAATTTTTTTGTTTTCGGTGATGATCCTTGTGAGTTTTTGTAGTCAGTAGGTATATTGCTAGTATCAAGTTCTCTCCAGGAAAAGTATGTTCTTCAGGAATGTCTTCTGTGTGTAAGAGAGTCTTGGTTTGTGCCTATGAGAAGATCCTACCTCACCAGTTAATTAAGAGTGATATGTTAGTTGATGTTTGGTTCAGTGTCCAGTCCTTTGGTGTGGAGATCTGCTGAGATTATTACCCCAGTGCTTCTGGGTATTGTTAAAGAAGGTAGAACAACTGATTGTAACAGATATGACATCCAGGTAAAGTAGCAAAATTAGTAATGGCAATATCATCAAGCACAATTTAGAAACTGACAAACAGTGGTAAGTAATGACTTTGTATTTTAGAGCATAGGAGCAGAGTCTACAGTTATATAACAGAACCGAGTGTAAATTAGGAGTTTTATGCAACATGGTTTCCCTTGTTAGAGTGATTTTACCCTGTGTTTGGGATATTTAGGGAGAATATTGATTAAAGCCAAGTTAATTGGAAAGCAAGTAGAGCAAGACTAAAGGACAAAGGATAATCATGCGAGGGCCAGGAGACTAAAGAAAAAGTTAGAACCAAAAGAATAAAGGCATATTAGAAGGATTATTCAAACTTTGTCACTGGTTTTGGGAATGGGGTTAGTTTTCTGTGACTGGAGTACTCACTAGTCATTTAGAAAAGAAAGAAAGAAGGAAGAA
This sequence comes from Cuniculus paca, assembly GCA_004365215.1. Taxonomy (NCBI): domain Eukaryota; kingdom Metazoa; phylum Chordata; class Mammalia; order Rodentia; family Cuniculidae; genus Cuniculus; species Cuniculus paca. The sequence goes on along the minus strand of RJWT010015475.1, from coordinate 16,881 downwards.
AAGAAAGAGAAAAAAGAAAAAAAAAGGAAAGAAGAAAAAGAAAAGAAAAAGATGACAAGAAAAGAAAACAAAATCCAGAGAAAAGGGTAGGTTACTGAATCCTAGGTTCCTCCTGACCTGGTTTCCAGTCCCATGGAAACCTCAGTCACCTGTTGGCTCGTATCATTATTGTCACTTTAGGCTTTTCATGTAACTAGTCTCACCTGTCCATTTAGTGTTCTTTAGTTGGGACCATACTGTAAAATAAATTGGTATCAGTCCCTCAACAAAAGAGTACTTTAAAGAGAAAAATTCTTTAGTTTGAAGGAGAAGCATTTTAAAATACAACAATCAGACAAAAATGAAAATTAAGAAGGATAAAAAAAGTCTGAAAGATTTATTGGCCATCATTAACAAATATTCACAGTATGTGTAATCAAGAAATGAAGAAAAAGTCATACAGAATATATTCTATAAAATAATAGTAATAATACTAATATACTAATAATAGTCTATAAAATAGGTATTTTTTCCTACATTCTTAACAGCATTTTCTTTCTCTCTTTTTTTTTTTTTTTTTTTTGGTGTTCTCTCTCTTACTTCTTTTTCTGTCTTTGACCACCCTGCCAAGCCACCCTGACTTGGAGCCAGCAGGTTATGGACCGAAACCTCTACAAACTGTGCACTAAATAAACCATTTTCCTATGTAACTTTGGGTGTTGGATATTTTGTCTCAACAAAGAGAAAATTAACTAAGACAGAGATGAAAAGGAAACACTGCCACTGATAAAACAAATAAAGAAGGTTATTACTTATTACAAAAACAGCTGTATCCTGACCAGTTGAAAAATCAACTAGCAGATAAGCTTGTGGAAAAGCACAACCTATAAAAATTCAACCATGAAAACATAGAAACAAACACACAACAAAAAATAATAAAGCTGACTCAATAATTAAAAATTTCCCAACAAAGAAAAGTCCTACACCTATAAATCCGAATTTTATTCATTAATTGTACCAATCTTTTAAAGAACGAGTAACATCAATTGTTCTCAAAACAGCCAAATGATTGAAAGACAAGGAACTCTTATAAATGCTTTCCAAAAAGCAATTATTACTCTGATATTTCAGCAAAAAAAGGACACAACAACAATAACAATAACCAAAAGTAAACTCTAGACCAAATCTCTGATGAACATAGGCATAAAACATCTTACAAACTGTAAGCAAACCTGATCCAAAAGCACGTCAAAGTTACACATGGTCCAGTGGAATTTGTCCTAAGAATAAATGAATGACTCAAAGGTACACGAATCAATAAATGTAATAAATTATGGTAGCAGAATGAAGGATAAAAGTCATGTAAATATTGCAAAAGTTTCAGAAAAGTGATTTGATAAAATTTAATAGTGCTTCATGATAAAAACTCAATAAATTGAGTACAGAATTAATGAATACACCACAACACAATAAAAGTAATATATGACAGTTTCATAACATCATATTGAATCAGGAAAAGCTAATTTTCTATAAAATCGGAAGAAGACTAGGATGATCAATTTCTCCAATCTCATTTAACATAGTTTTGGATATCTTACCCATAGAAGTTAAATAAAAAAGATATCTTACCCATAGAAGTTAAATAAAAAAGAAATAACCACATTCAAGGAGGAAAGAATAAAATATAATTTTTGTCTGCTTGCAAATAGAAACTCATAACAAATAATTGTGAGAATTTATAAACGAAGTTAGTAATGTTTAAGGATACATGAAATTCAGCATACATTTTAAGTACTGCTAAGCTATAGTCTAAGCTTTTCCTGGCAGACAGAAGGATGAGCAAGGGAGGACCATATTTTTGAATTGTGTTTCAGTCCACACCATTTGTGTAGTTGCTGAACTGCTTTGGCCACTGCTAGACATAAAAGCTCAGGAGAAAATAAAGAGATGTTAGGTTTCAAAGGAAATTCAAATACAGGTAATTTCACCAGCAGTGTAGTAATCTGGTAAATTTTACCCATTTTGCTGAAAATAAAGAGTTAAAAAGCAGCCTAATGGGGATATAGTTCAGCAGCACAGTGCCTACTGGCAAGTGCAAGGTCCTGAATTCAATTCCTGGTACCAACAAATAAATAAATAAAAATAAAAACAAAGCAGCCTAAACCTGATAGATCTACATTAGAGTTTCACTTGTGCATGTCAGACTACAACATCACATGAGAGGTGGGGAACTATGTTTTGATTAAACAATATTCCTAGGCGATCAATAATTATAAGAAAGGTAATACATCTCAGGGCTGGGACACCAAGAAATTAACTAAATAGAAAACACTAAGTTATTCAGTTAAGAGACAACTGTATTCACAGGTGGGCGTATGTAATGTGATTAGCCACAACTGAAGTGAATTGCATGTATAGATGAAAAGAGGATCTATTCCTGAAGTTGATACTGTCAAACAGAGAATCATCTTTGGTTTACTCAGGAGCTTCACATAATATCATCTCTTATAGAAAAGTTCACAAATGAATCAACTCTCAGTTTGAATCATAGAAAGTTGTTCTACCCTATCCTTCACATTAATGAAGTACTAAAGCTGGTGAAATGTTCAGAATTCAAAGAACTATGGTTTACTTTACATCGATACTGAAAGTTTTTCAGACTCTATTACTTTGATCCAAGACATAATTGATGATAGGAATAAATTTAGTTCCTATTCCTTGGTCTCATTTTATGACTTACTGGAAAGAAACGAGGTGGTGTGAGTAAAATTTCCTTGCGTTGCTTCACCAAGAAATCTGAATGGAGTTGCATAATTTTTTAAAAGCTGACAATTTTTCATGCAAAAGCAAAAAAAATGAATAAATAAATAAATGGAAGTAGTGAAAATAGCATGAGAAATATGGAGTAGTTCTCAAGATCTTTAATGGACCACTGTGAGAGATGAGGTTTTTAGCTTGCTACCAAATTCCTTATAGGATAACAACATAGTCATTCAAATTATTGTAGCTTTGTTGAATTAAAAAAAATCATATGATTGTACAAAGGAAAGATTTGCAGTAACTCAGAATCCATGCTGATTAACACTGCATGAAGTTATATAGGGGATTATGACTCTGAATGACAGGGGGACCAGGATCTCTTGGCATAACTCCCAGCAGGGGAAATAAGATTATTCACTTTGATGTTAGAAAAACAGCCTGGAGGTGGTGAAGAAATTCTATTTGGGTTACAGGATGCAGATACACCATGTATCATCATATGCAAATCTACAAATGAAATATATTGGAAACATAACTAAATTAGGTGAGTATGACATGTAATTATACAAGCATTACAAGTGAGTGTAAGATAGCATAGGAATTTATTTACAAAAATTATGAACACTATTTTTAATCAGTCCTGCTAGAATGTGTGATTCAAACAGAATAAAAATATAATGAGATCAATCTTTATTAACTTCATTAACTTCTTAGAAGATCTGGTAGAATTGTAGGTGAATTAGGCACTGTTGAAAAATGGCATTTCAAGTGAGAAGACAGAAGGATTTTCACATGCGACATCTTTTTCCAGATTAAAAAAAAAATCAAATAAAGCAACCAAACATACATTTTCAAAACAGCTTCCCATAGGATGAGTTTCTTTAAGGAAAATTAATTTTTATATTTATTTTGATTTTGTTAAAGCTTCAATCTTAACCTTGAGGGAACTGAATACTGATCGATCTATCTATCTATCTATCTATCTATCTACCTATCTATTATCTATCTATAATGACCTCAAACTCTTAATATTTCTGCCTTAGTCCCCCATGTGCTGGAATTGTAGCTTTTATCACCATTCTGCTTTTAATTATTTTTATTTGAAAATATTTGGTATATAGCATAATAAACTAAATTTATAATGTAAAATTTCAGGTGATTTAGAACATTTTTGTAAATTAAAACTATTAAAATTTTAAAGTTGAAATGACAATTTTTTGTATTATCATAGTAATATACAGGAATATTTATCACTTTTATCTTTTAAATAATAAAAATTAAAGGAAGTTGATAGTTTATGAAGTATAAGCACTATTCTAATTTCTCACTATTCTCTTTCAGTCTCATTCTCAGTCTCTGTCTGTCTCTCTCAATCTATATGTGTGTGTGTGTGTAAAACTCATTTAATACCTACATAAAAACTTGAAATCAGTATGGTTATTACCATCTCTACATATGACTAACATATATATATGCATAATGGTTTTCCCAATTTTAAACAGAGAACATCAGAAAATCAATTTTTTAACATAGGTAGAGCTCAAAACCAACATCTCTAACGATGATGACTTTGTCAGCTATTTTAAGATAATAGAATTTATAAATTCACTTAACTAGTAAAATTAAATTGCATTAAAATTGACTGGAAGTAATGAACAAGGAGAAAAAATGTAATTTCCCTATATGGTTGAGTTTTATAATTTCAGCTGCCCATAGGGATATCTCTATATAAATATTAATTCCTATCTTGAATACTATAAAAGTATAAGTTTAAAAAAACTTTTAATGTTCATGAATTTTCTCATTTGTTGAGGCCTATTTGAACACAATCATCTTTAGAACACCAGGGATTTACCAGTGAGCAAAATAATCTTCACTACAGTTATAAAATTTTCATTATACAAAAAAGCAAATCATAAATATATTATACTACTTATGTGTATGCTGAAAGATAATGAGTGTAATAGAGAAAAAATAGAACAGTAAGTTGAGAGAGTGCTAAACAGTATGGTTTTGTTAATATTGTCTTAGGATATTCATTAGGAATGCGGTATTTTGCTGAAGAGATGGAGAAAATGAAGGAGTTATTCACATGTTATAGGTTAGAATAACACAATACAGAAGAAAAATTTAATTATAAGTTTTCAAATGGTGGAATCTTTTTAATCTACTCACTAATAGCAAGGATGCTGAGTGAAAGGATTTGGGGAATTTATTATCTTAAAAAGGAACCCATTGCAGATATGTGGGAGGAGGTGCAACACGATTCCGACATTTTTAAAGGGCCTTTCTTGGCTGCTCTTTTGAATTGGAATATAGAGCGGCAAAGGGGTCTGTAAGGAATTAATGCTTTAATCCCAACGGGGAAAGTGATGGTTAAATTCGACTGTGCCAACTTGATTTGGTTTGGTGTCCACTCAGGGGTTGATGGAGTACACGGCTGGGTGTACAGGGAAGGGTCATGGAGCCATGACCTTTGGTACAATTTCTTATCCCGTGCCTCCTCTTCTCAGTCATGCTCCACTGCTTGACTCACATCACAGCTACCATGAAATATTCAGCTTGCTGCATCCTGACTTTCTGCCATGGTACTCCTGTCTTGGAATCTAGTAACTATGAACTGAATCCATGAACATGAACTAAGTTAACTAAGAACTAAATTAAACTCCTCCTTTATGTAGTGAGTATCCAATTGTGACCCAGTAATGAAAAGTTGACTAATACAGAAAATTAGTACCCAGAAAGGGGTTGTTGCTGTAAATCTTACTGATCATATGGTACAGAGCCCTTTGGATATAGTGTATGGTAAGAATTTGCAAAGGTTTGGAGATGCAGGCTAGAGAAGCATTAAAATGGTGTAAGCAGAGCTTGATGGGAGACTTGTGTTGGAGCTCAGAAGATTAGAATACCACATAGAAATGTGATCATTAAAGATCAATCTCGTGAGGTTTATGATAGGACTGAGGTTCTGTTGGTATGTGGACTAGAGGGAATGTATGGTACCCTTTGGCATAAAATAGCCTATGGTTTGCTCATGTTCTGAGACTTTGGAAAGACTGAATTTAAGATCGTGAATTCCATAAGGTTGTGAATTAAATTAAATTTCTTGTTCAAGTTGTGGGCTTCAGGTATATTATCCCAGAAACATAAAAGTCATTGACCAATAGAAGAAAACTGTTTGGAATTAAATGACAGAAGGGCATGTTTGAATTCTAGTTATGCTGCAAAGAGAAAACTATGGAATTTGCTACTAGTTTTGATGTGAGTTATGAAAAGAATCAATGAAATGTTTAGGTTTTTGGACTCAGAATTTAGAAGGACAGAATTGATACTAAAATGGAAAAAGTAAATGAAGCAGATTTTGAGAGAAAGAACTACTGCTTGTTTCTGATATTTAGATTTTTAGATTTCCAGATTCTACATACCAGGTATTTGTGGATAAAAGTTCTAGAGTAGAAATGCTAATAACATGTATTTATCTCAGCAACCTCTGAAGTGTTGGAGGAAGATTATGGTCTGAACTCAGACAATATTAAAAGGAAAACATTTAGGAGTAGTAAGGAATGAGCCTGTGTTGTAACAAAATGAAAATGAAAAAAAGAAGGAAAAGTAAGAAGGGGGAACATCCCCAAGTTTTATTGTTGAAAGCAAAATGTTATGGAAAGATTATATAGCATCACCAAATCTTTCTTTGAGATCAAACTGTATTTTAACATTTCCTTAATTTTGATTGAAAATAATTTTGGCTGAGAAATAATTTGGGAAATTTCTGAGATTTTCACATTTGACTTACTTTGGACAACTCTCACTTATGCTGAAGATAATTCATCTACCCGTTTTATAGTATTCTGAGCAAGTCAGTAATTCACACTATGTTTTCCTCTAGTGCAAACTCACATATTTTAGCAGGAAAATAACAATGCAACTTAAAAAAACTGAGATTAATTTTTTAACTGAAGCATAAAATATGTTTTCTGGTTAACAATATTGAAAACAAAGAGTAATTTAAACTGTGACAATGTGTATGCATCAAATGTTATTATTTCAGTAGCATAAATTTAAAATGAAAATAGAATAAAAATTCCAAATGGTGTTTATAAAAATAATTTCGATAGTGTACTATGTATTATGACCCTGTGATCCACTTTTACCCCAACAGTCTTGAAGAATAATTTTCTGGATTCTATAGTCCAAACATGTAAATTTTACTTTTGAGTGATTAGTTTCATAAATGACTTTCAAGAAATCTGTGTCCAAAACCTTGTTAAGTCGAAAAAGCTTGCATAGGAAAAATAATTTCGGCTTGTAGTTGTCATTGCAAAGGCAGGGCAGGTCTATGTGTACCAGCTAGTTTGGGGATTTCCCGAGACGCCAGTAAAGTTCAGCTTTAAGAAGAGGCAGCGTGATCCTTGCTAATACGGAATATGTTCCTGTAGTCCTTAGAATGTATTCCTCAAGTCTCCTTTCATCTCATAATCTAAATTATAAAAATCATCCGTTTTTTGTTCTAAAGAATAAGAATTCAGAAGGATACTCACGTAAGGAAATCATTTATGGACTGATACATTTAATTGTTCTAGCTGAACTTGCTAAGGTAATTTTACACACTGTATCAGTTGGATTTAATTTCCTGTAATTTAAAATGATTATTCTGTATATTTTGGAAACCTTTCTATTTGTGTAGCAGCATATAATTCCCCACAGTCTTTTAAATCTGATATGTAACAGTACATTAAAAATATAATTTATATAATGGTCCTGAATTTTGTACATGAATAGATTTTAAGCAAACCTTTCAGCAGCAGAATTGCAAAATATCATAATATGGGCATTTTAAAATGTAAATAATACTGAAACATGCCCTGTGATAAGGCTATGCAAATTTCGATAATCACCAACAACATGTAAATCTACACATATTGTTACATTTAACTTTCTTGGTAATACCTTAAAAATGGTAGAACTAAGACAAAAGCTGCAATAGTCAGTCCAATAGTTTAGGAGTTTAACTGCCAGGTTTCTAGTATGATTATATGAAGAATTTCCCACTTTTCTTACATTTACATTCTGAGAATTTGGATTTCCATTGACATTTACTTGTAGTTAAGATCTTCTAAATGGTTTTGAGGCATGTTACTTACCAACATGATCATGTCTTTTGTTAGTCCTATAAGAAATTTCAATACATTATGATCTGGGGTTAAAATCACTCTTATTAGTTTTACTGATTTAATACAGATTACATCTTATATATTTTCTGTTATCCAATGGGATCTTTAGTGATTATGGCACTAATCTCATGTATTCTATTCTATTAAATCAAATTCTAGCTTTCATTTTATGATTTCCATTACTTTCTTTTGGGTATAACTTTTCATTATTATGATCTCTAGTGCAATATAAATTTCATAAATTTAAAACAATATATTTAGATCCTTCACAGTTCCTAGATTACATTTTATTTGTGTGGATACACATTTTTCATGCTATTTTTCTTTTGTAATTACTGTTATTCTGTTGATTATTTTCAATCACTTCACTTTGATTTAGCATATATGTATACTTTTGAAGACAGAATTTTGGGTTGTTCCTTTTTTCTCTAATATACACATTTTTCTTTGTGTTTACCAATGTGAAACTTGTTGTTATGATTGGCATTGTGCAAATTAACTAGAATACTTATATTTCATATCTTAAGAAGATAGGAGACACATACACTATTGCACTTTATTTTACCATGTTTGAGAGATTTATAAAATGTATAATGTATAAATGTATAAATTTCCCTTGTATGGGAAAAGCTTATCTTATAATACTGGAATGTGAGAAGGAGTTTCATTAAAAACTGTGAATGTTTTCTGTGTACTGTAATACTACAAAAATAATCACTTTTAATCATTTGGGCAAAAAGTAGTAGCATGCTTAATGAAATGATGTTTTTCCTCTGAAGTAATGTAGACAAGCTTCTACGGTGAAAGTTAAGATCAGCTTTTCAACTTCTCAGAAGCCCTGATTATAAGTATCAGTGATCTTACTGTGTTTACTATCATGAAAAATCTGACTTCAAATACATGAAATATTAAATACATATTTACCTCATCCTGTGAAACAGTTTTTCTAGGCATTTTGAATTTTACATCATAATTCAAATTTTTTGCTACATTTTTGCAACACTGAATTCTTTCTTTGTTTAACAGTGAGTTATGATCTTTGAGTCCTTTGCTGTGTATACATCATTAATCTGGTCTTTATTGTTTAGCTGATGTGAAAAATATTTAGTCAAATAATGTTAGGTAAAATTTATTTTCACAGGTGTAGTGTTCTTTTTGCTTTTCTTGATATGATGTTAATATTTCATTTTATTGATTTTTTGTGTTGTAAATTGAGTGATACATACTGTGGTGTGAGTAAAGTTAAACTAAGTCCAAATGAATATTGTATAAATTAGAACTGAAATGAGAAATCAAGATGATTTGTATGTGAAAGAGGAATGATATTCAATTAACCACTCACAACAGCATGCTTTGTAATTCTTTGTATTCATTCATCATTTAGAATCAACTTTATCAGCACATTTCAGACTCAAGTAATTTATGATGCTTAGGACTAAATGCACTGAGACACTATTTTTATAAGTTATAAGCAGATGGTTTTATACCAGGAATTTTTTATAAAGACAGAACAAATCAAATAAGTTTTTATAGCAAAATTGTCTTACACGGTGAATTTCTGCCAACTCAAGCATATTGAGCATATTTGTCTTTGAAATTCTAATTCACAATTTATAAATGTGTATATACTTATTCCAAAGACTTCAATTGTATGACACATTTTGAAAAGTTGAATTTTATGACACCTTACTTGTTGACATACTCTTGCTTGAATATTAAAAGTAATTGTTATGATTAAAAATAGGTTTCTAGAATTTCTATTGGCAGGAATGACTATGTAAGAATTATTTTGCACTAAGTTGCAGGTTTTATAGGAAAATGGGTTACTTTAAACTTCTGACTTTAAACTTCTGTCTTTAAGTCTATGCCAAATGCCACCTTTAACCAGAGTGAACCAGTGAAATGCTAGCACATGCAAAGTTTTGTGTTTCTTTCGTGGAATTGAAACTATGACACATTATGTAATGGATATTGAAAAATTAAGATGATATTGATGTTACAGTTAATATGTAGCCTTACAAATTGTAATTTGATATATTTCTAAAATACAAGAATCAAGCAACAATGGCATATTCTAGTGTTAGCATCCCAGTATTCCTGAAGAACTAGTGAGGGTATAGAAAAATTGAGATTTCCTTTTAATGTGGCATTAGCACTACCTTATTAAATGCTGCATCCATTTTTGTTGCTGTGGTTGCTGTTAAAATAAGCATTTGCTGTACGTTTTAACAAAACATGCCAAAAAACACTATTTTCATATAAACAGAGTTGACACAAGACAATAAAATTTTCCTGTCCTAAAGAAATACAGTTTATAATGAAACTCACAGTGAAATGCTAATGTAATTTTGCAAGGTATACATTCAAATTAAAATAACAAATAATATATAAAATGTATTAGGTTCTGTCATGTACTCAATACTGTAACTTTCTTCCATATTAATCTTGCAAGCAAATTAAAAATATTAATACAAACACGAAAATGTATCTGTGCATCCTTTGTATTAATGTCTGTTAACATGCTTCACACTCGAATATCTTGTGTGTTCTACACTAACAGAAACAGCATAATTTAAAAATTATGATGGTTAGGTCCATAAATTCAAAAGTCCATCCAACAAATCTAGAGGTCAACCACAAACTAAGTTTATTTTGTTCATCTTAGATACCATTGGGTGAGGGTGGACCAGTATGTATGTATGGTATGGAAATACAGGTCAAGGTACAATGACAGAAACAATTGCTTTGAATGTTGACAACATGACAACACTCTGAAGAATCTCAGAAGATGCCTAAGTTATGTATATGAAAAGAAAATGGGAAATACCAAAATGGTAAATAAACCCTCTGAATGAAACACAAAGATAAATCATAGAATATCCCTGAATAATTAATTTTGTTCTACCTAACTTCATATTTGCAAATATTTGCAATCACTGAAGACTTCTGTTATAAAAGTTGTATTAAATATATAAACTAAATTTCATTGACAAAAATATATACATATATTTAACCTTCATTTATGTGAAATATATACACATAACTGTGTTCCTCTAAATTTCTATAAATTTTATTTTTGAGTCAATCTTTAAATAGTTTTTTTACCCTTAAAATTATTTTTTAAATAAAATCTATTATATAGAAAAGTAAGGCATAGCGTAATATAAACTTATAACCCAACACAAATAGTTTGAGCCCAAATTATTGAGGAAGTATTTATAATAATGAAGTTCTGTCAAGCATTGTATAGGCGAAAAAAAGTTCTATAACTTACACAGAAAATAAGAGTACTGCTTCTATACAGCTTTCTTTCTAAAAGTTTCTAGTTGATTAGAGGAAGTATATTTCCAGAATTATTTGTAATTGTTTATGTGTAAATATTAGATATTTGCACTTTAAAATCATTTACTAAAGAATAAGGAAGAAAATGTTGGTAATTTAGAAATATTCATGATTACATTTCTGCAATATATGAATGTTTAGGGAAACTGAAGGATCATGTGTGTAAATGTCATTATCATTCAAATCTGAGATAGTTTTTGAAATATCTACACATGCATCATTAAGAAAATTTCATCTCAGAATATGACATGGTGTTTAGTTTCAGAACCCACTAGTACTTAAGGAAACATTAATTTTGAATTAAACATGATTAAAAATAATATATGCAAATAATTAGATGTTTAGCATCTCTACCTTGAGTGATAACTCACTTTATTTAAAAAATCACAAATAACCATAGCCTGGTGGATTTCCTGTAAAAAAAAATCAGCGTTTTTAGATTACCCTACAGGAAATTGGTGGAAAATCAATTACTAAGTTATCAAAGTCCTGAAATGCTAACAAGCAGGAGAAAAATTAAACTTTTTACTGATGATAAAATTTGGAAAATCAAATAATTAAATTGCAGTATATTATTTATATACAATAAAGCATCTCCTTTTCTGTTTCTTAAAAAATAATGATATTATTCACATTGGTACCATAAATGAGAACTTTTTGGTTATTTTTGGTAAGAAAATCCATGCAGATAGATGAGTCACTAGTTTTATCATTAAACAAAAATACTGAAAACACATTTGCAAAATTTTAAATGTATTTTAATGTATATATTACTGTTCTATATATAAGCCAGTATTTTTTAATAATATAGATTCGAAACAAGACTAAGTGACCTTTCAGGGCAATAAGTCAAGTAAAATGTATTTATGACATAAAATTCCAGTAACTTATTGTTAATTTTCAATAATATGAGGTCAACTTTATAAAATATGCTTGGCTAATACGATAAGATATTGGAGCTCAACACATGTTGATATTAAAAGCTTCTCCCCAAGTGTGATGTCTCTATTCTTAGAACTAACTGCCAAATGTTTATAAATTGCACGACATGTCTATAAGAAAAAAAAAACACCAACACAAAAATATCTGTCATACATACAACTAATATGAGAAGTCTTTCATGCTACTGTTTTTCTTTTCCTTTGTAATCAAGCAATGCAGAGAACTCTCTAAAGTAGGCCACCTTCTAAGCAGAAGGAGAACTGCATATAGTAGAGCTTTCACTAGCACAGCATTTCATTCAAGAAGACGGCTTCAAGACTTCATTTAAAATTATCAGGGGCACATTATCTGGGTACACAACAAGAAGCAATTATTGGTTTAATTAGCCAGCATTCACCACAACGCCCTCTTTCTCTTTGTTCGATTGCCAGGCAATTTTCTACAATCATTAAGCGAGGGAACTATAATTCCACAATGACCTAATCCACAGCTCCTTCTTATCACATCAGAACATTTTAAAGTTATTTATGACTGTCCTCAATAAGAACCAAGTCCACTGAGTGGAAAAAACTTCAAGCTTAACAAATCAATATTCATTGTCATATTCTGAATCTGGATTGCATTTAATAATCTACTACGTTTTATTGCGAATAGATATCTGCCTTAAAATTAGGTTCAGAATGTTTCATTGAAAGGGAATGTTTCATTGAAAGGGAATATAGCTGATCAGTTTTACAGTTTTTTCAAGATTCTCCAAGTAATTTGTAATTCACAATAATTCATGCTTAAGGGTGAAAATGTGACACTAAATTTTAAAAAGTAAAGGAACTTAAAAATGTAGCTTGTCCAAAGCAAAAATAGACAAATAGACTTTCTCAAAAGTATTTTTAGCAGTCTACCTTTTTCAAAATGTCATTCAAAATCTTTTGCCCACAATGGCAACTTTATTAAGTTTGATGAATTAATGAGAACTTTCTACTCTGATATTTAAACATAAGGACAAGTTAAAATGGACAAAATAGTTTCACCTTTTTGGCCATACAGATGTCTCTGTGGAGGAAGACTTGTAAAACATCTAGAACAATAGAAACTGTGTTATAAGTTAAAGAATTCATAAAACTGGGTTGGACCATGAATCATTTTACAGGTATTCACTGAGTGATGAGGAGTCTAACCGTTTATCTAGTCAATGTCATTAATCTTACCCCGTTATGCCTCACGTGCTAAGAATACGTTTGACAATGCTCTCTGACACACAGAGACAGATATTCAAGGGCAACTACTATCTGGAATCTATTAGTGAAGTTGGATTACATTTATTATCCATCAATGCCTAGAATATTCTCTTTTGGCAACCAATTCATATTTCAGTGCATTTCTACGAGACAGAATATGTTTCTCTCCAGCCCTCTCTTCTACTCAGTAAACATTTCATGCATAAGTGATCAGAATTCAAACGCAATCACAATTTTCTTTTCATAATTGAAGAGAAATCTGAAAATTGTCTTTTTTCTGGATTTTCTTGGACGCATCTGTATTCCACTTCCATGAAATGACAGCCACTTTTGACTCTTGTAGCTGTGTTCACTTATAATTTAGTTTCAATTCATTGTTTTGCATGCAAAAATTACTAATGTCCCTTTAAACACTTTAAATAAGTCCTAACAATAAAACTATTTAAGTGAGATTTTAAATACCTGTCTTTAGGATCTTTGTAAATCTATTCATTATTGTCTAACCAACTTGTTTTGTAAATATAAAATAGTATTCTATAGATTAGATACCATGTCTGTATCTTAGATATGCCATAATTTAATAATTCTCTTCCGGTTTACACATTTTGGGTTATTTTGGTTAGTTTCATAAATGCAGAAAGTACATTTACTCCTTATTTTAGACCTACATGATGTAAAAGATCGATAGAATCTTAGAGCTTATAGTCTAAAGTTTAATACTGCATGTATTTTGCAATGTTTCTGGCTTTAATCCTAACTTATAGCATTATTAGGTCATAATTTGGACTTCATTGCTTTGTATCTGTAGAATTGATTAAAACTGTCTAATTCTTAAGATGTTTGAAAAGTATGTGTTTTCCTACTTTTCTTAGTACTATATAATATACCCTAGTTTCAGTACGTGAATTAGATTCATTTTAAGAAATATGTTAAAAATACTGTGATACATGAATTCACTAATTTCCTTACCAGTGTAACAAAACATTTATTTATTAACATTTATCATTTCTCTTACCATTTTTTTCTTTTTTACCGCTTTTAAACAGTATCAATTTTTGCAGTTTTTTGTTTGTTTGAGTGCTAATAATATTAATCATTTGGATTAACAAGGTAAGACTTATTATACCAACCATTTGTTTGTTTTTCTATTTGAAAATAATTTTTCACCTCTTTTTATTCCTGTGTTCTATATCTTTTTCCTTTCCTTTCTTTCTTCCTAAATATGTCCTTATATAAAACCATATGATTCAAATAAATTTTCTTATTCTCTTTTTTGACCTTTTTTATTCAATTGTGTGTCTTACTTCTTATATGTCTCTATGTGTCATTCTTAAATTGTTATGCTTGAAAAAAAGATTGTTATTTAGTGTTACTAATTATCATTGACAGTTAAGAAAGTTTGTGGAAGATGTTTAGTATTTCCATTTGAAGAGTTATAAAGAACACTTCATATTACTCTTACTTCACTGTAAGTTTAACACATAACAATCTGGACACAATGGTAACTGCATTATGGTAATTTTATGAGGATTAAGAAAACAGGTCATTATCATTATTTGAATCTTGGGAGATTGTTAGCAAACTATATCCATCTTCTCATATTTCTTTTCTCTTTAAATAAATTTTTCTATTTTACATAGATTTATGGGCGGTCTTGCGTTTCCATAAATCATATGGTTATGTTTGTGTTCTAAAGCTAACCTTTACACTTCAAAATACATGTGTGTGTGTGTGTTGTTTCTTTGTTTTTTGAGACAGGGTTTCACTGTGTAATTCAGACTGGCCTTGAACTCACTACATAGTATGTAGCCTAGTTTGTCCTTGAAATCACAGCGATTCTCCTGCGTCAGTCTCCTGAATGCTGGGATTACATGTGTGCGCCACCATGCCTGGCCAAAATACATTTTTGAAGATGATACCTTACTATGTAAGTAGTTTATACTGGCCCTGACCTCACTGTGGAGCTGAGGCTGGTCTCAAACTAGCAGGAATCCTCTGTCCTCAGCATCCAGTGCTGGGTATATAGGCATGTGCCACCGCACCTGGTGCCTTTCGATGTCTTTTTCTACTAGTTGGGCAAATTCACGCAAAGAATATACGATTGTGATACTCCGCTGAACTTTCACAAGAATAATTTACCCAAATTATGAATTATTTAAGATTATGTTTTCTAATTTCCATATAAAAATATCATGTAATATCTGACATGTATTATGTGTTTGCAAAATATTAAATATAGCTTTTTATTATCAGGATATTTTTGAAGTTGTGTTTTAACATATACTTTGTGCAGGTTTCTGATTTATAGATATTTCTACATATAGTAAAATATTTGTGATTTAGTTCTCTAATATTGCAAAGCCAGTTCATTGCAAACACAATATTTAAGGTATAGATGTTCCCATTAAATAACCAAGCCAAAAACACACTAATTGAAAATAGTATAAGTGTATAAGTAGGTAAGGATATGATATAGAAAGAGCAGATATACTCTTTGTATCAAGAAAACTAGGTGGACTATATTTTGCTGTCATATTTGGCACATGACATATCCCAAGAGCTTTCTTGCCTTCTCAACTGCAGAAGTGTACCATTTAGAGCAAGTTTTCAGAGAAATCCAATGTTTTAGCAATGGACAAAGACATGCTCCTACTGGCCATGGTCAAAAGACATTTGAAAAAATTACAAATGAGAACTAGCTTGAGAATATGACATTTTAACCTGACTGATATTTGAACACAAAAATAGCTAAAGTATGACACCACAAATCACAGCTTGGAAGAATTTCATGCTATTACATATAAAAGAGGATAATTTTAAAATGATAATGCATGTACTTAAAGAATTGCAATTAAAATGTCCATATTTTTAATGTCATTCATCCACACTGAGCATTTTGTACATTTATTCATTAATAATATGTCAAATATAACATTGCACACTACTGGGAATTTAGTATTAAATCTCATCTTTTGTGTTCTAAGTATGAAAAATCAAAAGTTAACTTGTTTGTGCCTCTATGCTTCTGTTACTAAGTAGTAATATTATGGATAGACCTACGGGTTTTAATGAAATTAAATGAAGTAATTTATTCTTGGAAGATAGTTGGTAGATATTTGGTTCCTAATTAATTATAATTTCCATATCCTCACTAACAATTGGAAACTCAATATTTAGTCAAAATATGCAAAACAAATATGATTAAGCAGTCACCATTTGAATATGTGCGAATTTCAAATTATTTTATTTTTTAGTTATTTATTTATTTAGTGGTGCTGGAAATTGAAAGAGGGACTTTGTGATAGGCTCTATGTTTAGCACCATCCCCCTTTTTCTTAATTTTGGGACAGGACCTTACCAAGTTGTTAAGTTGTTGATGATGGGGTCATACTTTCAGGTTAACATTATGTCTTCTTCCCTCCCCCTCCCGTTACTCTCTTCTCCTTCTTCTT